>JAJIBD010024777.1:0-214561 GCA_021461705.1 Cryptotis parvus
ATCTGATGCAGTTTTAAAAGGGCTTTTACTATCACAGGATCCAATATATAATCCAAGAGCAGGGGAAAACCTCTGGACTCTGGGTTCCCAGCTAGGCCCCAGCCAGGGTAACAGGCCAAGATTGCTGCCACCACGTGTTGAGGCCCAACAAAGAATGGAGAGGGACGGAGAGCAAAACACAAGGGAAGCGCAAAGGCAAAGGGGGAAAAAGAAAAGAGCTTCTTTCTTGCAGCTTATTTTATAGCTAGAAACCCTCCAAACTCCCCAGCCCAGCCCATCCTGCACTTGGCTATCTAGAGATGAAAACAGGAAAATAGCTCTATGAAATGTAGCAACTTCCAGGGAGACCATCGGGCTGTTTACAAGGACCTAGAGCTACTCAAAGCCTCCAAGCAGAGCTGGGAGAAGCTATAAGCTAAATGTAACTTCCCCTGGCAAGGAAGGATCAAATGCCCTCAGGTAATTTCTCCAAGCACCTTACCTAATATCTTGAGCCAAGATCTGCCTGGAATTGCCTTTATAGGGGTAGAGAAGAGGTTTCTGGAGATGCCATGTCTCTGTACCAGAGACTAATACTAATGCCAAGTTAAATATTTCTAAGCCGTCACAAGAGTCTCGTCTACTTCACGGGTAGTTTTGTGTTTTAGTTGCCTTTGAGTTATCAGGGAGCCATGCTTGCTTGCTTAAGGCAAATAGCATTTCTCTCTGGTCTAATTACTTAGAGATCCAACGTGGCCAGGCAAAATATGCTGGTAAGATCTAGCTAGTCCCACGATGATTGTGGTAAGCATGAGAGAATCCCTATACCAGCCAGTACAGAATACATGGTCAGATAAGACTGCCACATTCAGACTACCCCCTATCTATGAAATGACCTGCAGGAGGCAATCCAGGGAAGATGCAGAGGCCTAGGCTTTTAGGTATCCTGCAACGAGTGCACCAGCATTTTCTGCACTGTGGAGAGGGAGGTTGGCATAAGAATCACACCTAAGAACAAAAGCATCTCAGAGTATATATGCATGAGGGAAAATAACACTTATTTCAGACATTACGGACTCATGAAACCGAGATGGTTATCTCCATACCCACAAGGTCCTTGTCCATTTGCTACTCTGCTCCAGGGTAATTTTAAGTGTTCTTTTCTCTGCAATACTGAAAGTATAGTACTCTTCTGGCCTTAGAAAGTCAGCATGACTCTCCTTTGATCTTTTCAAAGATGATTCTGAAGTTGTCCCATCTCTTAGCCAAGGTGGCTTACTCCTGGTAATTTTCATCCCAATAAAGAAGATCCTGGGGGGAAAGAAGAATAATCGCAGGGCAGTGGTGGAGTCATGATGAAATTATAACAATATTTTAAGAGTTATTAAAATCAAACTGTCTTATCTGTACCTGCCTCCCAGATAATGCTTTGTATCAGGACTCAGATAAAAAGATAGTTGAGAAATTTTAGGTATAAGCAGATTGTTGGATGACAGGCTTAGGCTAGCTTGGGAGCTTTGCTCACAAAGCTTAATTTAAAGCCATGGTTCTTAAGCCATGGTTCATTCTAATGAGATCGCTCTTCTATGTAAACACTGATAGAGGGGTGTGGCAGTTGCAGAAATCACTTGGACTCTGAATAACTTCTCGACTTATTATACATCTACTAAGACTGCAATGCTATCTAGGTGATCCTCTTTATACCCACTGCACCCAGCGTGGAACAGGGTTAGGATTGTACCAGGAGACTGCCACCCCTGGCTATGTTGAGACTATCATTCAAGATTATAGGGAAGTATCATATGAGTTTGCCCTTCATGCAGGCTACCATGACCCTTTCAGTAATACTGAGATCAAGATACTCAGAATCACTCTGGTGTAGATGTAAATAAGAAGAACCATGTGGATACCATCTAGATTACGTGAAACCCAGGAAATTAAGATGTATTATTTTTATACTAGCTGCCCTCTCTCTCTTTCCAGTGTTTTTACATAAGAGATAATCTTGGAAAAAAGGGATTAGTTTTTGGCATATTACCTTGTAACTAGGGTGTAGCACAACCCTTCTATACTCTCTACTGTAGGGAGAGTATAGAAGGACCCCTCTCTGTCAACAGTTAGGATTACTTTGGTGTATATAAGGGAATGACTTGAGGTACTCACCCCTTCCCCTCTTCTTTTTTGGGGTGCAGGATTCCCCTCGGGAGATCCTTTCTCTCTGAATCGGTGGATTAGGACTCTTGTGTAAAATGGTCTAAGTTCTGACCAGAGCTAGTATTTTTCATTATATTGGATTCAGGCAGTAGAGATTTTTTGCTACCATTAAAAGCCTTTTGGAACTCGCGCTTTGGGACTCATGAGTTTTCATCTGTTCCTCTGGCAGCCTTGAGGAAGAAGAGACTTCTGTCCTGATATGTCGGGGACCCCAGCGGTCTCTGACAGCAGATCAAGAGAACTTTCTTACAAATTGAAATAAAGGTTTCAATATAAGAATATCACATTCAGGGCTGAAACAATAGTACAGGTTTCACACATGCTGACCAGGATTCTATCCACTGTCACTGTATCACTGTCTTAAGCGCATCATCGATTTGTCTCAAGGGGCACCAGTGACATCTCATATGACTCATGCAAGTACGAGCCCAAGGGCACCTGCTTGCTCCAGGAACATAAAGAGGCTCAAACCATTCCATCAGGTCAACGGGAATGAGGTCTATATATTTCACTGGCCTCCGGCATATCAAATAGCCAGGTAGCTTGCTTGGCTCTGCCATGTGGGTAGCTATCTTGTAGTCATTCAAAAATCCAGCATTTATTGATGAACCGCAAAGCCTAGTGTCGCAAGAGCTGGTGGCTGATAGGCTGGTCTGCTGATGGAGTTCTGACGAGGGGGATGTCAGGATGAGAAAATGGAGGCCCTCTCGTGGAGTGGAAGTGTTCTGGCTTGTTGTGAGGCTCTGCTGGGGTGACAGGCCAGGGCTAACACTCTGCCATCCCCTCCCGGGCATCTCATGACTGGCCAAGCACGAGGGAGAGCCAGTAACTGCAGCACTGCCCCTGTCTGTCAGCAGATCCCGCTGAAT
Source organism: Cryptotis parvus (assembly GCA_021461705.1). Lineage (NCBI taxonomy): Eukaryota > Metazoa > Chordata > Mammalia > Eulipotyphla > Soricidae > Cryptotis > Cryptotis parvus. The sequence goes on from JAJIBD010024777.1 coordinate 3,063, forward strand.
CTTGGCCAGCTGCTCCCTGAACTACGCTAGACATGGATCTCCTGACTGACTGCGCTCGCCCTGCTGCTCACCTGGAGGTGCTGGACCTCAGTGGGCACAAAAGTATTAGCATTAGTAATAAAAAAACCCAAGGCTTCTTCACTGCCCAGGGAGGCAGACTGGCAGACCAGGACCAGTCAACACCATCGTTTCCCAAAGTGCTTCACTTCAAGAGCTATTTACTTGGGGTGAGTGAGGCCGACTTTGGCAGCTTCTTTTTATTTATTTATTTTTTATTTTTTTGCTTTTGGGTCCACTTTCCGGCAATACACCAGGGTTACTCCTGGCTCTGCACTCAGAACCACTCCGGGCAGTGCTCGGGGACCATATGGGGGATGCCAGGGATCGAACCATAGGCTGGCCACGGGTAACGCCCCTAAGATCGCTGGCGAGCACAGCTTCTTTCTACTAGGGTGTGGAGGAGAATTTCTGATTTTAAGGAAGGAAGATGTAGTCTCTGGGGGAGGGGGCACAATATCCCAGCCCCAAGTTGGCATTTAATCTATTTAATATGTTTCTAGAAAATACCAACACTCTTTCTTCTCCAAAGGACTTCATCTGGTTCCCAACAGACAAGACAAAGAGCTTCGGAAGACAAACGCAATACAAATTTCCCAAGAGGAAATGATACTAATCTTAAGAGCTACAGTAAGGCTTTACAGAATAAGACTTGGAATCAATTCTAGGGTCTTTTTCCACCTGAAGCAACAGACTAAAACTTTCCTAACAAGCTCTTCACAATAGCCATTTTGATGAAAGATAAAAAATGGGGGCCAGAAGAAAACATTAGAAGCTGGCTGCTACGATCCTTAACTCACCGGAGCCAATCTATTTTTTAGAAATCTTGGATCTAGGTGAACTGCTGAAGTAAAAGTGCACAACTACAAGCAAAACTGATGACTATTCCAGTCGACAGTCTGGGCACATAGCAAGCATGCTCTGCTTTGCAAGGCCCACTTGAACCCCCCTGAGCACTCGTGTCAGGAGTAGCCTCCCCTAAAGCCCTGCTGGGTGTGGCCACAACCTAAAGAGGAAAGAAACGAAAGAACTCATGACTTTTTCTTCGGTCTGCAGGGCTAAGTCTATCTGGCCCAGTCTCCCCTGACCTCTCAGAATCCCCCAGAAATAACGCCAGCTAAACCAGGTTCAGGGGTCCGGGGCCCTGCATGTGGCACGTGAGCATCAGTGATGCTCCTTCTGTTTATTCCTGTGCTTTGGCTCACCTGCTATTCAAAGGAGCTGAAGTGCATTTTCTGAGCCAGGGACCAAGGAGGAAGGGTACCAAGGCTCTGAACCAGAAGGACCCATTCTGACCCCATCCCATTTGGGAGAAAGGCCTCCCAATCGCCTGATCTACCATAAGCACCAGGTACTAGTGATGTTCACCGGGGTGCTCGTCCACACCCCGTTAAAAGCAGACCACTAGGCCAGAGTGATAGCATGCAGGGAAGTGCGTTTGCCTTTATTCATATGGTTCTTGAGTCTAGGCCAAAATCCAAAATAAATATAAATTTAAAAAAATTATGTCCAAATACAGGGTTAAGTGAGTCAATTATATGCAGATGAGAATCATCAAAGTATGACCCACCCAGTTGGGAAACAGAACAGATCTTCAGAGAAAAGAGAGAGAGTTGATTCTACCAAAGTCCTATCAGAGTTGGTTGTGCATAGTAATTCCAATTAAATTTATATAATCTTATATAATTATATTCTTTTCTAATTATATAATCTTATTTATTTCCATAGTTCTCCTGCATTAACATACGCCTCAGAGACATGGGCCCTACAAAAGTAGGATGAGAATGCTATTCTGGTCTCCAAAGAGGAATCAAAAGAGCTATGCTTGGAATATCAAGCCTGACTCAAGTGAGAGAAGGGAATCCAGTGTTCCGACTCTATCGATGATCCAGAGTCAGGAACGCTATCTCATTTGCCAAGGCATCGAAAATCATATGGGCTGGACATGTAATGTGGTTGGGAGATGACCACTAGACTAGAGCAGTTACTGACTGGATCCAACGGGACGCCAAAATATCACCTACAAGAGGCCGCCACCTACAAGAGGGAAAGTTAGATTTCTTCATCAAGACCCTGATGAATGGTTTGAGGGTTGTTCAGATTCCTGAAGAAAGCAGATGCTATTGGGCTATACTGGCATGTGATAGGGTCAAATGGAAATCCTACTGGCACCCGCTGTGCCAATCGATGAGTAATGGGATATCAAGAGATCAGGTGATCAAATTAATCTTATTTATTTAGTTTTTGAGTAAGAGTAAGGACAAAATGTTCCAGAATAGTCATATTTGTTTCATATTTTTTTTCTGGGCTAATTCCTGACACGTGCCACACTGTGATAATCTGTGGTATTCATTTTCATGTAATATTCGCTTTTTTAACTCAAGATAATAATCCTTGAAAGTATAAGTGAAAATAAATATTAGTTTTCCTTACAAGAAGATATTTCTGAAGGTGAAGACACAAAAAATTTATTCTGAAGGAATGGAATAATTAGTAGAAAAAAAATGCTTAATGATTTTTTTCTCTGACTCTAAGCATCGCTGTATCACTGTATCACTGTCTTCCCGTAGATAATCGATTTTCAAGCGGGCACTAGTAAGATCTCAATATATCCTGTCACATGTGTGATAGCCCAAGGGCATCTTCCTGCTCCAGGAACATAAAGAGCCTCAAACCATTCCATCAAGTCATGGGAATGAGTTCTATAATTGGTACTGGTATTTGGCGGGTCAAATACGTCATGGGTAGCTGCCAGGCTGCTTTGAGGGTGGGAATTCTCTTGTAGTCTCCTCACAAACTCGAGCATTTATTGATGAACCGCGGCCACTTTGCTTGGCTGTGATCAGCATTTCTGCTGGGTGGAGCTCCTCAGGAGAGGGGAGTCTGAATGTGGAAAATGGCTGGCCCCTAACGGTGTGGGGTTCCTCTGGCTTCTTGTGAGGATCTGCTGGGGTGGCGGAGCCAGGGCTATAACCTGCCATCCCTCCCGGACACCTCGTGATCAGCTGGGCACAGGAAGAGCAAGTAGCAGCTCTGCCCCATGTGTGTGAGTCTCTGGATTGGCATACCTGGGCTGGCCTTGAAAAAAGACTGCTGCAGGGGGTGGGGGTCACTGATGAACCCGGCTGTGATCAGCTCTTCTGCTGGGTGGAGCTCTGAGAGAGGGGAGTCGGACGCGGATGTGGAAAATGGTGGCCCCTCATGGTGTGGGAGTTCCTCTGTCTTCTTGTGAGGCTCTGCTGGGGTGGCAGGCCAGGGCTAGAACCCACTATCCCTCCTGGAGGCCTCGTGATCAGCTGGGCACAGGAGAGCAAGTAGCAGTCTCTGTCCCCTGTGTGTAAGTCTCTCTAACCATAGGAAAGAGAATATTGCAGTAGTTAATTCTTATAGGGTTAAGCAGAGACTCTGAGGAGAAGGAAGAGGTATTATTGAAGGGAGAAAGATCAGAGACAAGAAACTTTCATCCCTAGTATCATGACAGAATCCTGTGCTCTGAATCTATTCAGAGCTAATATTAGAAGGCTTGGTTTCTTCTAGAAGTAAGTTCTATGCTCATGTTTTGGACTGACTTTACCTGACAAAACCAGGCTCTATAATATAGACACTTCACATAAAACTTGGGGTTTTGTTTTTCCTCCTTCCCTCATCTCAGAATATTAAACGGGCTAATCAGGACATGGGAAAGAGGGGATTCTTATTTGGAGTTAGTTCTAAACAATGGTGATAAGAATAATTGCTCTTTTCTCACCATCAATTAAATTTTTAAAAATTTATTTTATTGAGTCACTGCCATACAGTTAGCAGGCTGTTCCTAATTGTTTCAGTCACACAATGTTTCAATATCCATGTCTCCACCAGTGCACATTTCCCACTACCAATGTGCCCCTTTACCCTCCTGCCATCCCCCCCAACCCCTAAATTCCCAGCCTGTCTCTGGCAGGAACTTTTCTTCATTCTCTCCCCCACCCCCCCATATTATGCTTTTTTCACACTCCAAAAAATGAGTGCACTCATTATGTGTCTGTCACTCTCCTTCTGACTTATTTCACCTGGCATGATATGCTCCATGTGTATCCATGATCATCCATTTATAAGCAAATTTTTACGTAATCCCTCCAAACAGCTGCGTAGTATTCCATTGTGTAGATGCACTATAGTTTCTTTAACTAGTCATCTATTCTCAGACACTTGGGTTGTTTCTAGATTCTGGCTATTGTGAATAGTACTGCGATAAACATGAAAGTCAAATGGCATTTCTGCTGTGTTTTTTTTAGCCCCAGAGTATATTCCCAGATGTGATGTTGTTGGGTCATATGGAAGCTCAATTTCTAACTTTTAAGGAATGCCCATACCATCAACTAAATTTTAAGCATGGTTTTATAATGTTTTGTGTTTCTTACTTTTTTATTTCTTTATGTTATTATTTTATGCATAATAAATTTTATTATTTTATAAAAGTGTAAAATCCTCAGTACATGTATTGTTTTTTCAATTTTATTAAATAAAAAAAAATGCTCAGAACTAGCCAGGTTTGCACAATAGGAATTAGTGAAAATTAGATGGAAATTATCTGACTCCAAAGAACTATTTGCTTTTTCTGCCTCTTTTCTGCCTTTTTTCAAACACTCATATATAGACACACACAATGCATCTTTTAGTCTGCTCTTGCTGAATTCTTATATTTAATCCATATTAACAACAGAAAGACCCCTTTGTTTTGGGTTCTCAGTGATACCTTTTTCTGGTTATTAAAATAGTTATTCTGAAAATTTTTGACACTTGAATTTCTCTCCTTCTTGAACTGCATATCCTGGGTTATTGAAACAATATCATGTGTGGATTTTCTCCTATTCCTTCATTTTGTTTTAGGTACTAAACTGTATTATTCTCAAAACTCTGATACTGCCCTGACACCATTTCTATTTTCACAATCTCACCTAATGAGCTCAATATTTTAACAAGCTATAACACATTCTGGTGGATTTTATTTTATAGTATTTGACATTCATCCATGTATAAGTGTTTGTGGTTCTATGACTCTGGGAGTACAGAATATGTACCCATTTTTATGAAGTTTGAATGTACTATCATTATCCCCAAGTTAATTAATTATATCCCAGAGAAATTATGTCATGTTCTAGGAAAACAACTTCAAAAATTCTCTGACCTAATGGTTAATAAATTCATTCATATTTTTTTAATTTTTTAATTTTTTTTAATTTTTTTTATTTTTAAAATTACAAAGATATACAATTAAAAAGTTCATATTTGGGTTTTGGTCAAACAGTGTTGCAGCACCCATCCCGCCACCAGTGCCCATCTCCCACCACCAACGTCCCTGGTTCCCTCCCTCCCCAGCCCTGCTCCACGGCAGGTTCTTTATTTCTTTCCATTTCTCTCTCTTTCTCTTTTCCTTCCCTCCAGACTATGGATTACAGAACATACATTAAAGGGTTGTCATGTGTATCTTTTTGCCTCTATTTAATGCTCAGTTCTAGGTTGGCATTAGTACCCCTCAACAATTGTTAGCACACTGTTCCATTTTCTGCCTTACCTAGCCTCTGACTCCCACACGTTTGTGATAATTTCCACCTTTGACAGGACCTCCTGATATATGTTTCACTTGACCTTGGATATTGGTATCATAATATGTACCTATATATTTATGTTATGCAGATAAATGCAGTCATTCTGTATCTGTCTCTCTCCTTCTGGCTAATTTCGCTCAACATAATCTTCTCCATGTCCATCCATTTGTAGGCAAATTTTATAACTTCATTTTTCCTAATAGCTGCATAGTATTCCATTGTGTAGATGTACCAAAGCTTTTTTATCCAGTCATCGATTTTCGGGCACTCTGGTTGCTTCCAGATTCTGGCTATTGTGAATAATGCTGCTAGGAACATAAAAGTAGGGATGGTGTTTCCGCTGCGTATTTTTTGGCTTCCCAGAGTAGATTCCCAGGAGTGGTATTGCTGGGTCAAATGGGAGTTCAATTCTCTAGTCTTTGGAGGAAAGTCCATATTGTTTTCCAGAAAGGCTGTACCAGCCAGCATTCCCACCAACAATGGATGAGGTCCCTTTCCCCACATCCAAGCCAGCACTTGTTGTTCTTGTTCTTTTGAATATGTGCCAGTCTCTGTGGTGTAAAGTGGTATCTCATTGTTGTTTTGATTTGCATCTCTCTGATGATTAGTGATGAAAATCTCACCCCCAGGTGTGTGCGTGACCCCTGGCTCTCCAGCGGACCCAAACTGCCCCAGGGAAGAGCGGAAACTCCATCAACGGGAACCAAGGCGGAACTGCCTTGGTTTAACGGACCCTTGGGCGCTGCGCTCCTGGGACCAGCTGAAAATCTCCCCCCAATGTGTGCGTGGACCCCTGCGTCTCCCCGCTGACCCAAACTGCCCCAGGGAAGAGCGGAAACTCCATCAACGGGAAACCAAGGCGAACGGCCTTGGTTTCACCCATGACCCTTGGGGCGCTGCGCCCCCGGGACCAGCTGAAAATCATTCATATTTTTAAATCTAAGCTTTGGGAATCACTTAATATACACATGTGAACTTGTCAGTAAATGCTGCAGTTTCAATCTTTCATTATCTCACCATCCGGATTCACCTTCCCATTCCCATACTTTCTGTTCAGACTTACCACCTCTTGTGTGGCTTTATCTGGAAAAACCTCAGAACTGCTTTTACCCCTCTCAGGTGCCCCCATCTAATCATTCTTCTATGTTAATACTAGAATGACCTTTCTAAAAAGTAGTTTGATCTTGCCACTTCCCTACTAAAAAGCTTAAGTGCTTACTCAAAGCTTTCCTAAAGATCCATGAGACCATTGGCACTCAAAATTTTTGTCTTACTTCTATTCCTATCAGTTTCCTGCTTCCCTAATATCTTCTATACCCTCCTTATGTTTTTCTATACTTGGGTACCATAGTAGAGCTTCTCTCTTCTGTGTATTTTTCCATTTAGTCTCCTAATTAAAAACTGGTCAACTTTTTCGGGGGCTGGTTGAGGTTGGAGCACAAAAGCCAGGACCTGCTGTGCTTAAGGGACCGCGGTATGTATCGAAGATTGAACCATAGTTTGCTACATTCACAGCAAGTGACTTAACTCCTTTACTGTCTTTCAGGTCTAAGTATAGTTTACTGTAGAAAATAATTTTCTGAACATATATCAAGGAATAAGAGAAATATGACATGCTTCCTTTTAAATTTGATTTAGAAACAGAAGGTTCACTTGTATTTACAAACTCAGCCTGAATCATAAAAAAGTTTCTCAGAAATACTTAAGAAGGTAAGAAAAATTGCATGCTTGATATGGAATGAGTGGAAGATTTTACTCAAGAGTGGAAAAATACTTGCCATTAATGCATTAGTGTTTGAGTTGGTGTTGAAGAGAGAATCCTTGAGCTAGAGCTCTAGTTTATCACTTAATCTGTTATCATTTGTAAGGAATATCTTGATATGAACAGTAAATACTTTCATCCTGTGCTTATGAAGCTGGACAAAACAACTATGGTGCATTGAGTGAGATTACCAAAAATCAGGAACACCAAGAAAGTGAAAGACAAACTTAGAACAGATATGAATATTCATATTAAGTAATAGCTTAGATTGCAGGACTATAGTATTATAAAATTGCTCTATATTTTTGTTTATATTTTAGATTTTCTTTAAACAAGTTAATTTTGAGGGGGGGGGTCACATTCGGGCGATGCTCAGGGGTTACTCCTGGCTTTTCACCAGGAATTACTTCTGGTTGTGTTGGGGACCATATGGGATGCCAGAGCTAGAACCTCGGTGAGTCAAATGCAAGGCAAATGCCCTCCCTCTGTGTTATCACTCCAGGAGTTAGTATTTTTAAGTTTAGTATAAAAAAAAGTCAACCTTAGTTGGCCATTTGGTTTTTATTACACTTATATTTTGAACGTAGTTTGTATATTTTAGCTACTTATATGTTAAAATATTTCATTGAATTTATCCATAGTACAATCCTGAATCTTCCCAGTTTGAAATCATACAAAAATTTGCCTCTTTAGTTTTCCGATTTATGTATGCATATTTTATATTTTGTGATGAAACCATTCATTGGTTTATGAAATGGGGTAAACTCAATTCTAATTTTACTCATTTTAAACAATCTGTAATTGGTCACAAGATTATGGTTTATCTTTTCTCATGTAATCTATACCTGTGTGTTTATATAGACATTACTTTATCATGTGTATAATTATCACCTCACTTGTATCACTTGTCTTCATGCTGTTCATCGATTTGCTCAAGTAGGCACAAGTAATGTCTCCATTTGTTGGGAATGAACCATTATTGGTACTATTTTGGCATATCAAATATACCATGGGTAGCTTGACAGGCTCTACCATGACTCTGGTTCATGCAGGGGCCCAGTCTTTTACTATGTCAGACCATCAACCATCTAGGGCCCACAGGGCAGAGCCCTGGGTATAGACAATCCTGTCTCCTATATGTCACCTGCCAATGTGTCTGGGCACTGCAGCCATACCTGCAAAACCTTGAGGGAAGGAGCTAAATATATATGTTTTATTATAAATATACATATATATAAATATATACATATCTTATCACTTGATCACTTGAATCCCGTTATTCATCGATTTCCTCGAGCGGTACCAGTAACATTTCCATTGGACCCTATCACTTGCCAATGTAGCCCAATGGCATCTGGTTGATTCAGGAATATGAAGAGCCTCAAACTGTTCCTTCCAGGGTCTTGAGAAGGAAGTCTGACCATCTTGTAGGTGGGCAGCCACATGATCTTTGACATCCCGTGGGATCCAGTCGGTAACAGCTCACCTGGGAAAGCTCAGGATCCAATCCTGGCTGGCCCAGAAAACCCAGCTGTGGTGCCAAGGGGTCAAACTTGGGTCAGTTTGTGAAGGAAGTCCCCTGTGTGCTGTTTATCTATTGCTCTGACTTCCCTAAACATGTTGATGAAGTCATTGACTGTCGGGGAGCTCCGCAGGGGTCCCCGACATTGCCGGAAGCGAAGTTCCTTCTACCTCCGAAGCTGGCGAGGAATGGATGAAAACTCAGGAATCCAATGCAGTTTTAAAAGGCTTTACTTATCACAGGTTCAGGCATACAAATCAGCAAAAGGAAAAGCCCAGTGCTTAGGATTCCAGGCTAGAACCCCAGCCACGTGTAGGCCAAGATGGCGGCCACCACGTGTAAAGGCCTTGTAAAAGAAGAAGACAAGACTCCCAAGAAGGGTGAGCTCACAAAGAGAGAGCCCAAAAAGAAGCGCACGAGAGAGGAAGCAGGCTAGTTTTATATCCCTGCAACTCAGACCTTCCTCCCACTGTTATGGAAAGCAGGGAGGGTCAAATGTCTTAGGTAATCCCTCCCTGCACCTCACCTAGGACCTTTTGTATGCTAATGTTTTGAGCCAAGATCTGCCTGGAAATGCTTTTTATAGGGTAGAGAAGGGGGGTTTCTGAGATGGCATGTCTCTGTACCAAAGACTAATACTAATGCCAGTTAAATATTTCTCCAAGCCTTCACAAGTCTCCTCTACTTCATTGTAGTTTTATATTTTAGTTGCCTTTGAGTATATCAGGGAGCCATGCTTCTTTGCTTGGAAGCAAACAGCATTTCTCTCTGGTCTAATTACTTAGGGGTCCTACGTGGCCAGGCAAATATGCTGGTAAGATCTAGCTAGTCCCACGATGATTGTGGTAGCATGGGAAAATATTTATACCAGCTAGTACAGCATATATGGTCAGATAAACTGCCACAGTTAGACTACCCCCTTATCTACGAAGTGATTTGCAGGTGGCAATTCAGAGCAGATGCAGAGGCTCTTAGAGGAGTCCTGCAACAATTGACCACCGGGAATTGGGTCGCTCCCCAGGTCTTCTTTGCTCAGATGTTGAGCAGCACGACAGGCTCTTGGCACTGTTTGTGCACTGCATGCTCAGCTCCCTAGCAGAAACTCAGGCCTGCAGGTAAAGGCTCCTTTGCTCTAGTCATTTCCGAATTCCAAGGCTTTTAGAAAATCAAGTACAGAGCTGGAGGCAGGTCAAATATATTTGTATTTCTTACTGTGTCTCATTTTTTTCTCTTACTCTAGAAGGTTCATGAACTAGTTTTAGTACAAGCTTTTAGGTCTGTGTTTTCTTTAGAGCTTGGGTATGGTGTGAGGTATAGGAATTCAGGTTCACTCACTGTGCATGGATACCCCTCAGCACCATTTGCAGGTAATAAGATAAACTTTTCTTCATTGAGTTACCTTGGCATCTTTGCTGAAAATCAGACAACATATGTGGCAGCCCGGCTTTTCATTTCTGTTCCATGGTAATTCACTTGTATCACTTGTCTTTCTGTTGTTCATCGATTTGCTTGAGTGGGCACCAGTAACATATCCTGACTTCCTGTTGCAAGTAAGTGTACTCCAGGGGCACCTGCTTGCTCCAGGAATAGGAAAAGCCTCAAATCATTCCTTCAGGTCAAGGGAATGAGGTCTATAATTGATACTGTTTTTTTGGCATATCAAATAAAACATGGGTAGCTTGCCAGGCTCTGCTGTATATGTGGTATATTCTCAGTAGTAGGCTCTCATCTCAAGCATTTACTGATGAAACTCAAAGGGAAAAGATCAAGTTTTGTCTTGGGTGGAGCTCTGAAGATCTGTGGAGTCTGGATGTTGAAAATGACTGACCTCATAGTGTGGGGGTTGCTCTGGTTTCCTGCTAGGCTCACTGGAATGACAGTTCACAACTAGAACCTGCCTGGTATTGTATATGGTGTATAAACTTGATAGACCCTGGGAGGACCTGATCCTAACATCTAGTACTATCTAAGACAGTCGCAAGGTCACAGAGTTGTCGACGCCGAAGCAGCTGTGGATCTGGCATATCTCTCTTCGGGTAGCTGGCGTGGAGGTGGAGGAAAGGGCGGAGAACCCAAATCTCTGCTCCAAGTCTGGACAGCATGGGCTCTCCCGCATGTGTGAGTGAACCCTTGGAGCAATGTTGGACTTGGCCAGGGGCTGGCCAAGCCCCCTTACCAATGACCCAAGATCAGCTCCATGGGTTGCTTCCACGTGGGGCCAAGCTGCTCAGCTGTGAGTCTGGGGTGGTTGGGTCTGGAACTCTTCCGAGTTACCAATGGAGCAGTGGGTCTGGAATGTCTCTCTTCTGGGGAAGTTGGTGTGGAGGTGGAGGAAAGGGCAGAGGAGCCCAAATCTCGCTCCAAGTCCAGTGAGCGTGGGCCCTCCCCAGCATGTGTGAGTGAACCCTTGGATCAATGTTGGACTTGGCCAGGGGCTGACTGAGCCCCTTAAAAATGACTAGGGTCAGTTCCTGGTGGTGCTCATTACTCCTCGTGGTGCCTAGGGACCATGTGGAATGTCGGAGATCAAACCCAGGCCAGCTGCATGCAAGGCAAACACCTTACCCACTTGCTATCGCTCAGGCCCCTGAAAAGATTTTTTTAAGGTTAAATTTTCAACATTTTGCTCTGTTAAAAGTAATTAAATCAGGGGGTGTCTATATATTAATTCAACAATTCTTTTATGAATAGCAAAATAGCCCATGCTGGCTGGACTTGGAGCAGAGATTTGGGCTCCTCTGCCCTTTCCCCTCCACTGCCAGATACCCCGGAAGAGAGACATGCCAGACCCACAGTTCCATCAGCAACCCCGGAAGAGTTCTAGACACAACCACTCCAGACACACAGCTGCGCAGCTCAGCCCCCACATGGAAGCAACCCATGGAGCTGACCTCCATGGTAATTAAGTACTAAAAACAGATAGCTTTTTTTGGCATTAAATATTACTGTTTCTTAACATTTTTCCTATTCTTTCCCTCTATTCAATACCAATACATACTACTTAATAACAATAATACCAATAAATCACACTTCTGTGATTTTATCCAAAGCTTTATTGATATTAATTGACAGTAGCAAAGATAATACTAAATTAGAAATATCAATGTATCACTGTCTTTCTGTTGTTCATCAATTTGCTCGAGCGGGCACCAGTAACATCTCCATATGTCCTGTCACAAGCAAGTGAAGCCCAAGGGCATCTGCTTGCTCCAGGGACAAGGAAGAGACTCAAACCATTCTTCAGGTCATAAAATTGAGGTCCAATAATTGTTACTAGTTTTTGGCATAACAAATGAAATACAGGTAGCTTGCCAGGCTCTGCCGTGTAGGTGATATACTGTCGGGAACGCCGCCGGGGTCCCCGACAGTGTCAGGACAGAGGTTGTCTTCTACCTCCGAGGACGCCCGGAGAACAGATGAAAACTCACGAGTCCGGTGCAGTTCCAAAAATGGCTTTTAATAGTACAAAAAGCTCTTCCACAGCAATCCAATATAATGAACAAACTCTAGCTCTGGTCCGAACTTAGACCATACAAAAGAGCCTAAGTCTCCCACCAAAGAGGGAGAGAATCTCACCTGAGCTGAGTCCTACCCAGAAGAAGGAGCAAAAGGCCAAAGAGCAAAAAGGCCAAAAGCCAAAAGCCAAAAGCCGCAGGAGCCAAAAGCTGAAGGCTGAGGAACCAAAAGGCAAAAGGTGAAGGGGCCTCAAGTCAGCCCCCTTTATATACACCAAAGTAATCCAATCGGGAGGTTGTCATGCCAACAAAGAACCCTAAATAGAGTGTAGGCCACACCCTATTGCAGGTATAAACAAAGGTTACACCAAGGACTAATCCTGAGATTATCTCTTATGTAAAACACTGGAGAGAGGGGGCTGATATAAAGTAATACATCTTAACTTCATGAGCTTCATGTAATCTAGATGGTACCCACAAGGTCCTTATTATTATCTGCACCAGGGTGATTCTGAGTATCTTGTTCTCATGTACTGAAAGGGTCATACTCGCCTGCTTAGAGCAAACTAGTATGATCCTTCTTATAGTCTTCCTTTAGTCTCAGCGTAGCCAGGGTGGTAGTCTCCTGGTAAATTCTAACTGTCCCACGTTGGGTGCAGTGGGTATAAAGAGGAGCTGTGCCAATCTAGAAAACATAGAAGTCTTAGTAGATGTATAAGTCAGAAGTTATTCAATCAAGGTGACTTCTGTAACTGCCACACCCTCTAGCAGTGTTTACATAGAAGAGAGATCTCATTAGAATGAACCTTGGCTTAAATAAGATTAAGCTGGGAGTGAGCAAAACAACAAAACTCCCAGATTAGCTAAACATGTCCTCCAACAATATACTCTCAGTTAAAGGCTCTCATCTCGAGCATTTTCTGATGAAACTTAAAGAGGAAAGATCAGGTTTTCTCTTGGATGGAGCTCTGAATAACTATGGAGTCTGGATGTTGAGAATGACTGACCACATGGTGTATGGGTTGCTCTGGCTTCTTGCTAGGCTTACTGGGATGACGGGTATCAGATAAAACCTGTCTAGAACTGTATAGAGTGTATAAATGTAAAAGATCCTGGGAAGGACCTTATGCTAAAATCAGTATTAACTAAGAATATTGCGTGGCCACTTTGTGGCCGCATGCCAATAGAGCTGTGGGTCTGGGGAGGGTGGGTCTCTCTCCCAGGATAGCTGGCATGGAGGTGGAGGAAAGGGCGGAGCCCAAATCTCCACTCTGAGTCCAGCCAGCTTGGTCCCTCCCCTGCATGTGTGATAGAACCCTTGGAGCTATGTTGAACTCGGCCAGGGGCTGGCCAAGCCCCTTACCAGGAGGTCAGTCCATGGATTGCTTCCATGTGGGGCCATCTGAGCATTGTAGCTATGGGTCTAGAGTGGATGGGCCGGAGTTGCAGAGGAGCCGGTGGGTCTGACGTGGGTGGGTCTCTCTTCCAGGGTAGCTGGCACGGAGGTGGAGGAAAGGGTGGAGTCCAAATCGCAGCTCCGAAGTCTGGCCCGCGTGGTCCCCCTCCCCCGCATGTGAGCGAACCTTTGGAGCAATGTTGGACTTGTCCAGGGGCTGGCCGAGCCCCTTACCAAGAGGTCAGCCCATGGGTTGCTTCCCCCATAGGGCCACTGAGCAGCACAGCTGTGGGTCTGGAGTGGATGGGTCTGGATCTCTTCCAGGGTTGCAGAGGAGCTGTGGGTCTGGCATGGGTGAGTCTCTCTTCCAGGGTAGCTGGCATGGAGGTGGAGGAAAGTGCCGAGCTCAAATCGCTTCTCCGAGTCCAGTCAGCATGGTCCCTCCCTGGATGTGTGAGCAAACCCTTGGAGAAGTAGTTGGACTAAATTAAAAAAATTGGACTAAATTAAAAGTCCAATTTTGAAATATAATACTAATTTAATGGAGGGCTGCCATTTTCCACATTCAGACTCTCATTTAGTCAGAGCTCCACCCAGCAGAATAGCTGATCACAGCCAGGCTCATAAAAGACCCACCCTGCAGCAGTTTTTTTTCAAGCCCAGCCCAGGTATGCTGATTCACAGAATAAATACACAGGGCAGAGCTGCTCCCGGCTCTCTCTGTGCCCAGCTGATACTAGGCGCCTGGGAGGGAAGGTGGGTTCTAACCCTAGTCCACCACCCCGGCAGAGCCTCACAAGAAACTAGAGGACCCCCCCACACCATAAAAGCTGCCATTTTCCACATCTGGACTCCCCTCTCATCAGAGCTCCAACCAGCAGAAGAGCTGATCACAACCTGGTTCATCAATAAATACTCGAGATTAGAAGTGACTACAAAAGTATCCTACCTGCAGGGCAGAGCCTGGCAACTAGCAGTGTCGTATTTGATATGCCAAATACCAGTAGCAATTGTAGACCTCATTCCCATGACCTGATGGAATGGTTTGAGGCTCTTTATGTTCCTGGAGTTAGCAGATACCCTTGGGCTACACTAGCATGTGACAGGACATATGGAGATGTTACTGGTGCCCACTCGAGGAAATCAATGATCAATGCGAAGACAAGTGATACTAATTTAATGAATTTAAAGTAGAGAATTTTATGAGTTTGGGCATACCTAAAACCTATAACACCAATATCAAGGTAACAAACATTACTTTCTAAAATTTCACTGTCCTTTTTTTCGTGGTGAGAATATGATATATCTTTTTATAGCTTTTAGGTGTACAAAAAAAGTTTATCATCAATTATGGGCAGATTTATATGGCATGTCTCTAGAATGGCTTTATTTTTTATTGCCTTAACTTTATACCCATTGAATGAAAACTTCCATTTATCCTTATTCCCTAAATAAATGACATCCTAGTTTATGCTTTGTAAGTGTGACTTTTATCTCACATATATTTGTAGTATCAAAAAGACATTTAGTAACTTGTTTTGGTCAGAAATTAGACTCCTTTCGTATTCACTGTTGGTAGGAATTAAACTGTACATTCACTGTGGAACACTGTTTCCTCCAAATTAAAAATAAATTTTCCATATATTCCAGCAACTCAAGTCCTGGAAATATATCCATAGGCATTTAAATCAGTATCTCAATGGGATATTTGCACTTCCACGTTCTTCTTTTTTGGGGGTCTCACCTGGCTATGCTCAGGGGTTTCTCCTGGCTCTGCACTCAGGAATTACTCCTGGTGGTGCTCGGGGGACCATATGGGATGCCGGGATCGAACCCAGCCGGCATGGGCCAGCTGAGTGCAAGGCAAACGCCCCACCTGCTGGACTATCACCCAGCCCCCACATTCTTCTTAACATGAATTAAAATGGTAAAGTGATAGAAATGTCGATAAACAGAAAAATGGATAAAGCGAACATAACATGTATCTATATGTTTAATCCCTATTTTGTCTCTTATTATATCTGTATCTGTATCCATAGAATGATAGTCAGCATTTATTTTTGAGGTATTTGTTGTTATTGCTTTGGACCATACTCAGATGTGCTCAAGGATTACTTCTGCCTCTGTGCTCAGGGATCATTCCTGGTGAAGCCCTGGGGACCATACTGGTGCCAGGAATTGAACCCATATTGGCAGGGTGCAAAGCTCTCTAGTCCAATACTCAACATTTACTAGAAGGGAATGATGCCAGTGGCAACAGCATTGCTAGCCTCTGAAGAACACTGCATTAACTGGAATAATTCAGTCACAGAAGGGCAAAAAGAGCATGGTTCCACAATTCTAGAAATTTTATAGTACATAAATGTGGATATTTTATTTCTGATGAAATATCTTTGTCACATTCTTGTACTTATTTATTTCATATCATTTCACACTATATTATTTCTGCCTGAAACTACTTGCAACCTTTTTCTTTCTTCTTCATTTTTGCTTGGTAGTGTCTTTAAATATAGATTCATTTCATTTTTAATATAATGTTTTGGCAAGTTGCATTTTCCCAAGATGTTACAATATCATCTCTCATCTAACATGCCTTTCTAGAATCTTGCCACATTCTATTATGAAAGATTGTATAATCCCTGCCCCCTTGAATCTGAATGGGGTTGTTAAATCACTAGGAGATGGGAGAGTGTGTCAGAAGTTATGCCACCCAACTTCCAAAGACTGGGCATGAAAGTGGATAGAGCTTCAGCCTTACTGTGTAGAAAACTGGGGTATTTATATTTTGAAGTCTGCAGCTATCATGTAAATTCTCCAATATGTCCTTAAAGGCGAGAAAACTGGTATCCCATGGACAGAAAGAGACCCTGGGTTAACCTGGGTCTTATTTCCTATCTGGATACCACCACCACCAAAGCCTGAGCCGTTTAAAATTTTCCCTCTCTAAACCCACCCAGCAGCAGCTTTTTCCTCAATCCGCCCAGGTATGCTGGTCCAGAGACTCTCACACATGGGACAGAGCTGTTCCTTGCTCTCCCTGTGCACAGCCATTCATGAGGCAGTCGGGAGGCATGGCGGGTTCTAGCCCTGGCCCACCACCTCGGCAGAGCCTCACAACAAGCCAGGCCACCCCCTCACTCCACGGGCGCCGCCATTTTCCACTTTTGGACTTCCCTCTCGTCAGAACTCCACCCAGCAGACCAGCCCATCACAGCCCGGATCACCAACACCCACCCAGCAGCAGCTTTTTCCTCAATCCGCCCAGGTATGCTGGTCCAGAGACTCTCACACATGGGGCAGAGCTGTTCCTTGCTCTCCCTGTGCACAGCCATTCATGAGGCAGTCGGGAGGCATGACGGGTTCTAGCCCTGGCCCACCACCTCGGCAGAGCCCTCACAACAAGCCAGGCCACCCCTTCTCACTCCACGGGCGCCACCATTTTCCACATTTGAACTTCCGTCTCGTCAGAATTCCACCCAGCAGACCAGCCCATCATAGCTCGTCTCACACGGCTGTTTGTGGCTGCGCGGTTCATCAATAAATGCTTTATTTGGAGGTGTTTAAAAGAGTTTGCCTCCCGCTCGGCAAGCCTGGCAAGCTTCTCGTGTTGTATATGATATGCCAAATTCCAGTAACAACTATATTAGGTCATTCCCATGACCTAATATAATGTTTTGAGGCTCTTTATGTTCCTGTAGCAAGCCGATGCCCCTGGCTCTACTGGCGTGAGACAGGACATATGGAGATATTACTGGTGCCCGCTCTAGCAAATAGATGATCAACGAGAAGATCATGATCATGATCGTGAAACCCTCCCTGGAGACAGTCACCCTAGGAAAATTTCCAGAATGATGCTACACAATAACCAAGAGAAATTGTTTTTCAAATGTGTTTTGTTTAGTGTCTGACACATCCCAATTTGATCCCTCGGGCACCTGAGTTCCACCAGGGGTCACTCTCAAACACAGAGTCAGGAAAAGCCCTAAGCAGCAATAGATGTAGCCCAAACACTCCTCCCCCATAATTGCTTTAAATCACTAGAATTTGAGCTAAATTCTGATGCTTTGGTCACTAGTGGACACAGAAAGTATATATCTCATGTAACTGAAACAAAAAAAAATTGGCTTTAGCTTTGAAATTTAATTGATTGATGTTGTGGGATTGGGGAGGTGGGAAACTTGAGGAACCCTCAGAGAAAGAGTCTAGGGCCATCAGTAGAGCTGTGGGTTGAGAACATGCTTTTACATGTGGAAGGCCAGAGTTTGATCCCCAGCATGGCATGGTCCTCTGAATACCACCAGAAATGACTCCCAAACATGAAACGTGGTGGAGACCTTGAGCAACTGCTGCCCCAAACAAAAAAAGACAAAACAATCAAAAAGAGACTTGGAGGTCATCAATGGAAATGTATGGCACACCTGATAAAATAAGACTTTAAAATATTCAGATATTGGCCTTATATTCTCAGTTATTATGGTAAAAATTGATATCCTACCTTGATTGTGAGTGATGGTAGCCTCATAGATACATCTTGAATAATTTAATTTTTAATAGAATTTATGTATTTGCATACTGAAACAGTTTTTCTGGGCTTAAGAAATAGTACAGAGTTAAGGCACTTATCTTACATGTGACAGACTCTGGTTCTAACACAGCAGTACATATGGTTGATGGGCAAACACCATCAGGAATGATCTCTGAGCACAAAGTCAGAAGCCCTGATCACCACTGGCATGGCCCATAAAAAGGAAGGAAGAAAGGAAGGAAGGAAAGGAAGGGAGGGAGGGAGGGGGAGGAGAGGAGAAAGTAATGGAGGGAAAGGAAAAGGAAGGAAGGAAGGAAGGAAGGAAGGAAGGAAGGAAGGAAGGAAGGAAGGAAGGAAGGAAGGAAGGAAGGAAGGAAGGAAGGAAGGAAGGAAGGAAGGAAGGAAGGAAGGTGAGGAGAGAGAAGTGGATGGGAAGGAGGACGGGAAAGAGGAGTAGGAAGGAAGGGAGGGAGGAAGGAAGGGATGAAGGAAAGAAGAAATGAAGGGAGGAAATAGAGATTGATTCTGGGAATTAACTTTAGTAAAATTCAGATTTTTAGCAATAAATCCTTGAATTCCTGAATATACACTCTTCTCAAATAAAATAAGCTGGTAAAATAAAAAGGAAAGCAGACATGGCAGTTTCACATTTAAAGATCTCTGATGAGAATCCTGCTCTCTTTCCAAACTGCCATTGCTGTTCAGGGCTCAGCTCCATAGTCTCAGCCACTGTAAGGGAGATTGGAAATTGCACTCATGTTTCTAGACAGCCTTTAGGCATATTTAATTGATAACTGGAATACTGTGACTACAGCAGAAGAAAATATATTCATACTATGCATGGCAAGTTTGCCTCTCTTTCTACCGTGCTGTTTTATGGAATTAGGCAGGAAACAAGAGTCATCTTCCTTTGTATTCTCTTTGAGAAAAGCCACCATAGTATATTACTCCAGGTGTGCACAGGCAGAATAAAAGTGATAAGTCATTATTAAAGTATCCTACCTTTTATTATGTTTCTTGGATACTCCATCAGTATACATTAACAAGTGATTTTCAAGGAGTGGAGCGATAATAAGTACAGCAAGTAGCACAGGTTCAATCTCAAGCATCACTTAGGGTTCCCTGAGCATTGTCAGGAGCCATCCCTAAATGCAGGGACAGAGGTAAGCCCCTGAGCACAACTAAAGTGTGCCGCACATATAAAAAACCAAAAAAGACGGTTTTTATATTATTTGAAAATCATTGACAATAGTTAACACTTGCCACTAATTATGTTTTTCTATAAAACTAATTCAGTTGTTTTTATGAAATATTATCAGCCTACAGCTAAATTTTGCTTGATATAAATCATTATTGTAGTAGGTTTGGTAAGTATATAGTATAAACAAACAAAATAATTTATAATTAAATTAAAAAATGATTCACTGTAGAGTATGAAATATGGAGTTTCTGCCTGTATATTGTGGGGTACATGAAAATGACAAATTTATTTTCAGTTATGCTGAGTTTGAAGTGTTGATAATAAATATATTTGTAAATGTCCAATAGACACAGAATAAATATTTGAAATAGAAAAATTGAGGCTTTAAATAGTGTTTTTGAGAAGCAGATAGCTGCTATAAATGATTCGCAATCTCTTCATCTCTATGAATTCTCTCTTGTATACTCAAAGTGAGCACCTTTGAGTCTGATAAGTTTTTTGCGATATGGGCAAGAAATGCTTAAATGGGTAATACCACAAGTTAATGTGTATAAATAGAGTTGTAATTTGTCTGAGATAAAAAAGATGAAAAACTACCAAATCTCTGTACATCAGAGCCCAGCATTGCTGCTGGTTGCGCCCATATAAAAATAAAAACAGTAGATCTAAAGTAACTGACATGTATAGTACGTATTCTTGTCTCTTGTACATGTTCTCTCACACATAATGATTTTTGAGTTTTCATTTGGGTGATTAATGTATCTTTGGACACAGGCATAATTTCCTCTCTGGACCTTCATCCTACAACATCTTGACCACATTTATATCACTCATAGGCATTTTTTGGAGTACTAATTCCTTTGCTTGGCATTCATTATTTTGGTCATATTCATCCTAAGAGTCCTGCAGATCCAAGATTCTAACCAACAGGGATTTTTGACATTAAAACATAACAAAACCATTTTGTGGCATTTTACATAGGTCACAGGTCCTAAGAATCCATTGAGACACTTTCTGCCTCATTTAAATTAAGGTAGGATGTGTAAATTTTTTTATTTTTTGGGTCACACCCAGCAATGCTCAGGTGTCACTCCTGGCTCTGCATTTAGGAATTACCTCTGATAGTGCTCAGGGGGTGGTGGGAGGGGGAATATGGAATGCCAGGGATTGAACCCAGATCAGCCGCGGTGCAAGGCAAATGCTCTACCACTGTGCTATTACTCTGACCCCTGTGTAAAGATTTTTAGAAGTCTCTGGCACAACATGGGATGTTTGAAGTATAGTTATCACTATGTCCAAATCTAGGACTAAATAAGACAACAAATCTAAATTATTTTTAAGAGTCTCAGACATAAGTGCTAGAAATTTGGGGGGATAATTATTAACACACACAAAATTAGACAAACAGTGAATATGGATGAAAATGTTTTCTAATTAATAGAGGAAAATATAATTTACTAGACTAGTTAAATTTATTTTTAAGCCTCCTCCTCCTCGAGGTATTGCAGACGTGACTACAGTGCCCGGCTGCATAGGCAGGTGGCAAACAGAAGATAGGCTTGTCTACACCAAGGGCTCTGCCCCGTGGACCCTGAATGGTTTATGTGACATAGAAAAAGACTGGGTCCCATGGAATGAACCGAGAGCCATGGCAGAGCCTGGCAAGCTATCATGGTGTATTTAACATGCCAAAAACAGTAACAATAATGGACCTCATTCCCAACAAATGGAGACGTTACTGACACCCACTCGAGCAAATCAATGAACAATGGAAAGACAAGTGACAAGTGACAAATATATGGAACATTGTATCACTGAAACCAATCATGAACAGCTTTATATCTTGCTATGAGTCAATTGAATAAAAAAGAATGAATATAATAAGTATTCATTTAAAAATTCAAGATTTAAAAAGTGTGTAATTGTTACTTTTTATTACGTAGGAGAATAAATATGAGAAAATAACAGTATGTGAATTCACTCACTGTGTTAAAATTGTTTCTCTGCTTTCACTATTGAGTTCACTAGTAATGCCTCTCAAATAATAGACTGGTCATCTTCCTTAAGTGTATCTTGGCTCTCTGTGTTGGGAGTAGTAAGAAGTCACATTGCAGTTATAATGAAGCTTGGATAGTGATTTGAAGATTAATAAAAAATGTTGTAATGCATATACAAAGGAGAGTTTTTGAAACTAGGCATACATTGTTTTTAGGTTTTCCTTCAAATTACATTAGTTATAGATGTTTTATAATTGATGGGATACTTTTATATTTTTCCAGAATCGTGATTGATGATGGTTGATATCAATAAGAGGAAAATGAATCACACCTATCTTCTTGATGTCTGTCTCTGCTTTGTTTCTTTATATGGCTATTGCTGTTCATTCCAAATTTTGGCCCACTTTCAAGTTAACTTGAGTTCTAGCATCTTCTGCAATTATATATTTGCTGTTTTGTTGCCAACTATTACAAGATTCATCCTGTGCCTGTACTCTTAATTTGTTCTCGAAATTAGCTGGCATAAAGTTTTCTTCTCTATCTCTATTTGATAATTTTTCAAATTCATCAAGTAAAATTTTGCCAGAATTTTGCTAATGTAATTACACCCTACTTTATGAAATTTTGTGACTCTGATAACTTTTCTGTAAAAATTCTTGCTGCTAACTGTAACTTCCTAGAAAATCATTCCAAACATGAAAGAGTACTATATAAATGTGACTTAGAAAACTTGAGATTTAGTAAGTTGTGTTTCTCAAGTTTTGAGTTTGTCAGCCATTTTCCTAATTTGATTAGTTAAACAAAGAAAATCTTACTTATATAACAGCTATAACATTTTCTCCTATAGTGGCATTCAGTAAATAGAACAACTGTTTTATTTAAACTACATTAGGAACAACTAACCTTGTAAAACAAACATCCCTGCCCATATTAATAAAACTGATATTGTGTACCATCAAGTCATGCTTTAAATGTCCTTGACAATGTTCACACTCTGTGGGTACAGGCAAAGTTCCTAGCTTGGCATTTCATATTGCATATGCCATTAAAAAGGCCAATCATACAGTGATCTCTGGGGACACTTTCAATAGCATATTAACTATACAAGAAAAGACACTATACAATCTTTTCACTATACAGTTGAGAAACAAACTTTGCACCCCTTATAGTCCCAATTTTTCCCCTTAAGAGGAGTCAGTTGATAGACCAGGAGAGAATACATGGCTCCCAGTAATACTGGGCAACCTCCCTTCAGGTGGTCCTGTTGGCCCCAGGCACCTCTGGGACTGAGAAGCACCAAATTCAATTGGGATTAGCCACAAAGACCCCTGACCATCACTTGGGAAGCACCTCCAAAAATAAAAGGGGAGTGAGTTGTGTCCAGGAGTTTAAATGCGGAAGTTCCAGGAAGCTAAATGAAGGAAGTTAGATGTAAGTTAAAGTTTTACAGACAAGGCTCCAGGAGAACTGTGCTAGAAACCACATACTCATCACAGCAGCGTATTTCCTCATCTTCCTGCTCCCCCTCATGATTTTTCTGACATACTCTTTGTTCCTTTCCTGCCACCTTTGCTTGCTGTGGTGTTTTGTTTCATTTGTTCTTGCTGCCTCAAGCTTTCCTTTAGCTCAGAGTGTAGCAATTTCCCCTTCCTACATTTTTCCTTTGCCTATCCATGCAGTCCTATCATTCTGTCTCTCAGTTTCTTTCAAAGTCAACCTGTGGAGAGACTGGGATGGTTTTGATTTCTGGGGAAAACTGAGAACAGAATAAGGAATTGGCTGAAGGTGGCCTTGGGTTATTGGAATCCCTGTTTCAGGAGAGATATAAGTCTTCACTTCTCTTTAATAAAGGGGGCTTGGCCACCTTTGCCCTCACTTCGTCTTGCTTTCTTTTTAGCTCCATGTCCTAAGCACTGCTTAGAAACTTTGAGATGGCAGAAGCATTTGTCAACTTTTGTGATCATCTACACATGCACAAAGGGAAGCATTTGGTGACATTTTGTCCCCTTGATTTCTTCAGATCTTCTTTGCTCATGTTTAATTTTTTTGCTCACAGACATTCAGAGCTTAATGGTGCTCACTGATTCAGGGTTGTCTCTGCAACTCAGGGGATATTGTTTTGCTAATTTTTAAAGACTCATATGAATTTCATTTGCTTTTTAAATTGAAATAGT
This sequence comes from Cryptotis parvus, assembly GCA_021461705.1. NCBI lineage: Eukaryota > Metazoa > Chordata > Mammalia > Eulipotyphla > Soricidae > Cryptotis > Cryptotis parvus. The sequence continues at coordinate 26,740 of JAJIBD010024777.1, forward strand.
CACCAAATATTAACTTTACTTTTATGAAATATTTCCCCAATAATCTGTCTTTTAAAATGTTTCTCTTGGGGCTGGAGAGATAGTCCAGCAGAGAGGGTGCTTGCCTTGAACACTTTTTTTTTAATAAGTATTTTGTTACACCACTGTGAGATATACAATTACAAAGATGTTCATTTTTGGGTTTTGGTCATACAGTGTTCCAGCACCCATCTGTCCACCAGTGCCCATCTCCCACCACCAATGTCCCCCCGTTCCCTCCCCCTTCCCTAGCCCACCTCCATGGCAGGTTCTTTATTTCTTTCCCTTTCTCTCTCTTTCTCTTTTCCTTCCCTTCCAGATTGCGGATTACAGAACATACATTAACGGGTTGTCATGTGTATCTTTTTGCCTGTATTTAATGCTCAGTTCTAGATTGCTATTAGTACTTTCAACAATTGTTAGCACACTGTTCCATTTTCTGTCTTACCTAGCCTCTGACTCCCACACGTTTGTGATAATTTCCACCTTTGACAAGACCTCCTGATACATGTTTCACTTGACCTTGGGTATTGGTATCATATATGACATGACATAAATACATATATATTTATGTCATGCAAATAAATGCATTAATTCAATATCTGTCTCTCTCCTTCTGGCTAATTTCACTCAACATGATCTTCTCCATGTCCATCCATTTATAGGCAAATTTCATAACTTCATTTTTCCTAACAGCTGCATAGTATTCCATTGTGTAGATGCACCAAAGCTTCTTTATCCAGTCATTGATTCTCAGGCACTCTGGTTGTTTCCCGATTCTGGCTATTGTGAATAATGCTGCTATGAACATAAAAGTAGGGATGTTGTTTCTGCTGCGAATTTTTGGCTTCCCAGAGTATATTCCCAGGAGTGTTATGGCTGGGTCAAATGGGAGTTCAATTTCTAGTCTTTGGAGGAAAGTTCATATTGTTTTCCCGGAAAGGCTGTACCAGCCGGCATTCCCACCAACAATGGATGAGTGTCCTCTTTCACCATATCCATGCCAGCACTTGTTGTTGCTCTTTTGGGTATGGCCTTGCACACTCTTGTCCTGGATTCTATTCCTGGTACTACTCCCCACCCCATGGAACCTGAAGTACTGTGAGGAGTGATCACAGAGCCAATAGTAAGCCCTATATATCACTGGTTGTGCCCTCAAAAGCGATAATAATAATAATAGTAATAAATTACATTAAATGTTTCTATTGTCATGGATTCGTTTCTGTTATAATATCACTTTAAATGACAATAAAACTAAAGTAAAGGTCTGTTTCTTAATGGCAAAACAAGTTATATTTTAATTTTTTAATTTTTATTTTGCTTTTTTGGGTCACACCTGGCAATGCTCAGGGGTTCCTCCTGGCTCTGCACTCAGGAATTACTCGCGGAGGTGCTTGGGGGACCATATGGGATGCCGGAGATCGAACCTGGACCAGTTTGGGCCGGCTACGTGCAAGGCAAACACCCTACCCTCTGGGCTATCGCTCCGGCCCCCTGCAAGTTATATTTTTAATCCATTTCTATTATTTATTTATAATTTCATTGGAGGCAGGCAGGTGGCTAGAGTTACACTTGCTGGGAATTCTCAGGAAGTAATACAAGCAAGATATGATTTAAAGAAGTTTCTATGTCACTAGCTATGAAGGGTCCACTTGGTGGACCTTCTTTGTGGTCACAGGGACTGTAGCCAATAAGATTCTAATTGGGGACAGCACTGATACAGGAAAGTCTGGATCTTTCTAGAGAGAAGCCACAACAAAAACAAAAAGCTGTGATAAGAATGAGAAAAATGAGTCAGAGTTTAGGGTCTGTCCAAGACCCTGGTTCAATCCCAGAACTGCATGGTGTCATTCAAGCACTGTGAGGGAGTGACTGGCGCAGTGCTCCACCAGATGTGATGCCCCCCCCATATAGAATTAAACCATTAAAAACTATTTGGGGGAGAAGACTACAAAATTTTACAGTCTTGCTTTTAGATATAACAATGGAATCTTACATACTTAGAAAGAAGCAGTTTGGGAAAACCTCTAAAACGAACTTATGAAGGCCTGTGATGCTACTACCTCATTCTGGGGTTATCCCTCAGTTATTCCTTATGTCCCCCTATGGACCCTGGAGCACTATCAGTAGTGATCCTTGAGCACAGAGCAAATAGTAAGCCCAATATAGTCTATGAAAATCCTTTCATTTAATTTATACTCCCTCCTCTTGAGTGGCCCACATTCTCTCTTGAAAATCTTTCTCTCTATCTGTTTCTCTCTGTCTCTGTCTCAGTCTCTGTCTGTCTCTGTCTCTGTCTGTTTCTGTCTCCCTCTGTCTCTCTCTGTCTATCTGTCTGTCTCTCTCTCTCTCCTCTAGAGACAAACATTTTTCTTCACTGTTCAACTCCTCCTGTAATTCTTTCTGCAATGGAGGACTTCAGACCTGGCGAATAAGGGAAGAGATCAGGATTAACTCTTGGTTTCCTGCTAAGAGCAGTCCCTCATCCAGCTTGAGGATCCCCCACAGATTCAGATGCCGAGGAAAGGTTCTACCTCAAGCACACAGGCATGTCCACCAGGTCGTTTGAGTATCTTTTCACCTGCAGGTCTCAGCAGGGTTCACACCCCTACTGGGTGGCCAGAAGTCACTTTTAGTGCCAGAGATTCAGATGGGGAACTTACGCTAAGCACTGGAATGTCGGGAGTCGAACTTGTGGTCATGTGCCTGAAAGCAAGGTGCTCTAAAACACTGCTCTCTTCCTCTAATGCAAGTCTTGAAGATGGAGGAAACAAACTTTTTAGAATCCCCAAGCTTCCTGACAGATTGGATTACTGGACATTCTCATACTCTTACAAAGGCTGGTTTTAGACTGATATGAAGTCCAAAGAACCCAAACATACCTTTTTTGTGTTCTTTTTTTTATTTTTCTTTCTGGCCACCTGGCAATGGTCAGGGTTTAGTCCTGGCTCCATATTGAGGACTAACTCCTGGTGGGGCTTGGGATGCCATAAGGGATATTCGGGATTGAACCTGAGTTAGCTGTATCAAACACCCTGCCTGCTATACTATCTCCTGAGCTAGGGTTTTAAAAGCTATAGTTCTATTTTTTTAAAGCTGAGATAGTCATATGCAACTTAAAAATGCAAGCTACATTTATTTCATATTGATAATATTTGCTTGTAGATAGTATCATAAAAATTACATTATCATGGTCTGTTCTCCACTGATATGACACTCTAGGGAACTGTATCAGGAATAAATATACTTATTCTTCTTTCCTAATTTGAGGTTATTTTAATTATTCCAAAGAGAATAGGGTGTAGGGATTTAACTTTTATCTTTGTTTAGTACTATGTTCCATCTGGTTTGAATTTCAGGATTATAAAATTGATATCATTTTATGTCCAATGTTATTAACATTGAGGAGAATTTAGTAGGAATGGTTATTTAGCAATGTCACTGTGAAGAAAAGACATAAATAAGTTATTCATCCAGTTATTAAAAGGAGGCATATTTTAAGTACTCTATAAACCTCATATCTATTTTTATTTTCTGCATTTGTTTTTTTTGACATATTTTATAGAAAAAATAATGAAATGTATTCCATTTGTATTCATGAGATATAAGCTTATATCATTTGTTTTATCTGTTTTCTACCTGGTTCATATCTTCTCCCTGCCACACAACTCCCACTCCCCCATGCTTAATGTGCTCACTTATATTTATTTAAATAAATAAAACCTCATTAAATGACAGTTGAGTGATATCCCAAAAGAAAATACTACAAGAACTCACTTGTTTGACTATAGAAATATGTTGCCAATGTTGATACTAGCTTTAAGGTTTTGTGCTAAAGATTCTGAACCTGTCTTCTTGGATGACGATTGACATTTAACTTGAGATTCAAGGTCTGGTTATTCATTGCTCAAAAGACAATACTAGAGAAATGAAAATTAGAATAAGGAAGATAGATTTTACTCAGGTGCAAGCAACAATAGAAGGCTGTAAAATTCTCTATCCTATAAAAATTTCCATTTAGGAAAATAAAAAATAGAAATATTCAAGTTTTCTTGGCCAGCAAAAGCTCTACAGGTTTTCTAAATCCCACACAATTATAAGTATCAACTCAAAATCAAGAATAAATGATATTCCTAACGAAATGTGCATTGTCCTTTGTAAATTTCAAGCAGAAATCTTTCCTTTCTTTTAGCTTCCCTGCCATTGACTTCCTATTGATCATCTGCTACTTATCAAGGACCTATTGAAAAAAGTCACTGCTTTATTGAGAAATAGATCACTTTAAAATTCAGTGACATTTCATCTGTTCATAGAACTGTGCAATCATAACCACAGTCCACACTCCAACCACTGCTTTATTGTTTTTTCATACTTGGGGCCACTATATTTATGTCCTGATCATCCTTGAGCAAGGTATCAAATAACCAGGGAAAGCCCCTGGGCCTCAGAGCCATAGAAATAACTGAACCTGGTGAATCTAAACCTCTTTTCTTGTTTCACAGAAAACTCTATAAAACACTGTCTTTTCTTCTGGTTCTGTATGGTAGGACACACCCTCCCCAGAGAGTTTAAGTAATAGACTATCTTTGGTTTTCACCAGTTTTGTTATGTTTGACTTGTGTGCATGATTTTCATTTATACTTCTTAGCTTTTGGTAAAAACTGGGTGTGCAGATAACTGTTCATCACCATATTTTGGGATCTAAAATACATTCATTTGACATCTTTTTTTCTCATTCCCTCCTGGAACTTCCATTACATAAACATCACCTGGCTCCAGGACAGACAGAATTTCTCTACTCACCTTTCTTCATTCATTTCCTCTTTTCTCCATGTTGGGTCTCCTCTATAAATCATCTTCCCATGTTGAATCACAGGTTTAGCTAGCTTGGGAGCTTTGCCCACCATTTAATCTATTTACATGTTCGTAAGCCAAGGTTCATTCTTATGAGATCTCTCTTCTATTTATACACTCACAGAGGGTGTGGCAGTTACAGGGTGTGTCATCTTGACTCTGAATAACTTCTGACTTATTATACATCTACTAAGACTTCTATGTTATCTAGATTGGGCACAGGTCCTCTTTATACCCACTGCACCCAGCGTGGGACAGTTAGAATTTACCAGGAGACTGCTACCCTGGCTACGTTGAGACTATTGTTTAAGATTATAAAAAGAATCATACTAGTTTGCCTTCATGCAGATGAGTGTAACCCTTTCAGTATATGGAGAACAAGATACTCAGAATCACCCTGGTGCAGATAATAAATAAGAAAAACCTTGTGGTACCATCTAGATTACATGAAGCCCATGAAATTAAGATGTATTACTTTATACCAGCTCCCTCTTTCTCCAGTGTTTTACATAATAGATAATCTTGGAAGAAGGGATTAGTTCTTGTCATACTCCTTTTTATACCTTTGATAGGGTGTGGCACCACCCTTCTACATTCTACTATCTAGAAGCTGATTAGGGTACTTTGTTGACAGGACCCTCCCTGTCAACAGTTAGGATTACTTTTGTGTATATAAGGGGGCTGACTTGAGGCACTCCCTCTCGTTTTGGGTAGGACTCTTTTCTGGTAGGAACCTCTTTGGTGGGAGGTTCCTACCAGAACCTCTTGGGCTCTCTGCTAGAGTTCTTTCTTATATTGAATTACGGTGATAGAGTTTTTGTACTATGAAAAGTCTTTTTTTGGATCTGTGCTGGACCTCGTGAGTTTCATCTGTTCCCTTGTGGCCTTGGAGGTAGAGAGAACTTCTGTTCCTATACTGTTGGGGACCCCAATGGCTCCCTGTCATTCCCGCTCATGACAGACATTATCTCCTTCCTTTCAAGTTTGAAGATGCGGCTCAATCTTCATGTGCTTTCCATATGCAGACTCTCAAGGTAGATCCCCAGCACTATAAAATATACGAGAAGAACTGATCACAGCTCTGCTTGTCAGAGTCCCACCCTACTATCTATTGAAATAGTCATCTATTTCAAGCCCAGGTATGCCTGATCCAGAGACTCAGAGACACGGGGTAGAGTTACTACTGGCACTCCCTGTGCGCAGCTGATCATGAGGTGCACAGGAGGGAAGGTGGGTTCTAACCCTGGCCCGCCATCCCAGCAGAGCCTCGTGAAGAAGTCAGAGGGAACCTCCCACACTATGAGGGCCCCCATTTTCAATATCTGGACTCCACAGCTTGTCAGAGCTCCTCTCAACAGAAAAGCTGACTTTTCCCCATTTTGCACGGCTGCAATTGGCCACGTGGTTTCTCAATACATGCACGAGATGTGAGACTACTACAAGAGTACCCCAACCTCAGGGCTGAGCCTGGCAAGCTACCCATGTTGTATTTGGTATGCCCAAAACAAGTAACAATGATAGACCTCATTCCCATGACCTGACGGAATGGTTTGAGGCTCTTCATGTTCCTGGAGCAAGCAGTTGCCCTTGGGTTACACTAGCATGTGACAGGATGTATGGAGATGTTACTGGTGCCCGCTTGAGCAAATTGATGAACAATGGGAAGACAAGTGATACAAGTGATAAAATATAAATGAAAAAGAAAGAAGTCAAGTCCTCTACCTACCTCCTGAATATATTTATTTTAGTTGCTGAATTATTTTTAATTTCTCCTTTTTATATTTTCTTATTTGAGGAGATACTTTCATCCTCTTTGCTTTAAGCACGGTTCCTTTATCTCCATGAAATATTTAAAGTGACTATGCTTAAGTCTTTGTCCTTTATTTTGTTTATTTTTATTTGCTTTGGTTTTGGGGCCACACCTGGTGACATTGCTGAGGGGCTTACTCCAGCGCTATGCTCTGGATTGTACTTCACTCAGCTGCATGTAAGGCAATGTTTTACCCCCAGGTGCTATCACTCTGGTCTTATTCTTTGCATTTTAAATCTAAACCCTGGTCACTCTCACTGTCCATTCCGACACTTGCTTCTCCATGCTGCTCTCCTTCCCTGTATATGACATAAACTACTTCATTTATAGGCATCCTTGAAATCTGGAACTTATGTAATATAAGGAAGCAACTCTAGTTATTGCCCTCACAATACCTGTATGTTCCTGTTTGGACCAAGGTAGAACTTTTTTTTTTTTTTGCTTCTTGGGTCACACCCGTTGATGTTCAGGGGTTACTCCTGGCTCTGCACTCAGGAATTATTCCTGGAGGTGCTCAGAGGACCATATGGGATGCCGGGGATCGAACCCGGGCCGACATGGGCCGGCCGTGTGCAAGGCAAACACCCTACCCGCTGGGCTATCGCTCGGCCCCATCAAGGTAGAACTTTAAGAGCAGTTTTTCATTGATAGAGAGCCAAGGACCCTGGTTGGTCAGTGGAGACTACACAGTACAATATTCTCAACCTCTATTATTTTTCCTCTTCAGCTACACCAAACAGCACCTAACCTGATGTTTCTTCACCATTTTTGGACATGCAGTATATGCTTGCTGTTTGTTCCCCAGTTGTGCGTACTCAAGCTTCTCTCAAATGTTCTTCTATTTCCTGAAAAGCTACTGGACTCTGTGTGCACTCTTCCTTCACTCTCTGCTGGGCAGAAACGGACACCCTTTCTTGGAAGCATGTTCTCCAGTCTATGATGGTGGTCACCCTTCCCAGTCTAAGTTGCTTTCATGCTGAGAAAGCCTCTTCTTTTCAGTGGGTACTTTTCAAATGACACCCCAAAAACCTAAGCTAAAGCTGGTTGAACCCTTTACTCAGAAACCTTTTGTTTAACTTGTCAGATAAGATGGAGTATAAACTGGGAACTGACCTCTGAGGGATTCATTACATCTTTTAAGCGACCCCAAAGTTTCTTTATCGAAGTGCTTCTTTGTTCTCTTTTTCTATTAAAAAATTCTTGATCTGAGCAGCCATAATTAAGCATACGAACAGAAGATAAGACAAGAGAAGGGTTTTTGATCTATTTCATATACAAAATATTAGGATTGATTATGGATGACTGGGGGTGGGGTGGACTTGCGGTGGGGTGGATATTCTCTGGTTGAAGTCCAGAGAGCTAGGTTCTGGCCCCAAGTTTATTAGAAACATTCTGAGTTAATCTGACTTAATCACTTTATAGACCTTGGTTTGAGTTTTGTTAAAAAAAACAAGCAAAGAAACAGAAATTCAGGCAGCCCCAAATGGATTCATTCATGCTTGACCCCACCAAGACTCAATACCTATCCTAATTACAATTTTAGTCTCTAGAACAGAGGAATTCTAAATTAGTCTATCTGGAGTTTCCTGATAAATGCTGGTGAAGTAATCTTCCTGATAAAACTGCCCCACCTTCCCTTGAGGAAATGTGACTTTGTCCAAAATAATCTTTCTTTTCTTTTGCTAATTACCTTGTCTTAATCTTATTCTGATTGTGTAAAGCTTCCCTTTCTGAGACCCTTGGCAGAACTCAGAGACATGAGGCCTGGATCCTTTGATAAAACCAATTAGATCTCTTAATTTATTGGGATACTTTTTATTTTTAGTTAACACATTTCTAAGATTTCGGTAACCAAGGTGATTTCCTTCCCTAAATTGTAAAATTGTGCTTTTGTACTATTGAAACCCTGATGTTTGATTCCACTGTGCTGGAGGCCAATTGACTAGAAACTCAGGGATGAATTGAATAAGTTTTATTGGTAACAAAGTCATGGGTTGGAACATGGCATACTTGTGACCTAAAACCAACCATCTGTCTGCACAGAAAAGTAGGAGCCTCATTTTACCTTTGTTGGCTGCTCTGAGCAGTTCCATTTTCGACTGTTTCTTCCACCATTGTTGACTTCCTGTGGATTCCTGAGTTCTTTCTGATAAACTGGGAGTCAATAATTGTCCAATATAAAATTCTGCCTGAATTTAGGCTCACAAGGAAACTAAAATGAACAGAGATTTGCTATAGCCACTCCAGCTGTATCAGTATTAATATCTCCCCCCCATCCCCTCCGCCCAACATCCCATGATTGATCCCTGAACACGGAGTCAGGAGTAATCCCAAAGTGAAATCTTTGGACTCCCACCAGTGGTTTATGTGAGGCAGGGAGAAGAGAGATGGTCACTTACTCCCTATCTGCTTCTGCCACCCCGGGACAGACTGGTAAAGTCTGCAGTGAGCCTCTGCATGGCATGTACCTCAGGTCCCACCATCCCTATGAGATGGCCACCATACCTGATGTCTGCTTGGTCTTTTCAGCACTGAAGTTAATCCCCCACCACCCCATTTCTCTGGGAACTGCGGACTCAGGTTGGGGCAAGGAAACATTCTTTGTAGGAAAGGAAAGTCAGTCCCAGGCCTTACACAGACCTTACAGGTTCTTGTGTTTCTTGCAGGAAAGGAATTTCAGAAGTGGAGAATCATGTAAAAACAGATTTTATTTGGCGGGTTTTAAGAAGGGGAAGGAGGGAAAGGAAAGGGAGAGAGAGTAACTTCACCTTGAGTGATGCACTCAAGGGAGAACACAGCATCTCCAAAGGCTCAGAGACCCCCTACTCACATCGCAGCATTAGACACCGAAAGCATGATAGTACATGTCTCAAAAGGGAGATGCAGGCACACATGCTCAGGCACCACATGTGCACAGCAGCACAAAGGCTCCAGCAGCATATGCCCAGCCTTCCTTTGTTCAAGGTGGCCTTTATTGGGTTTTCCCCAAGCTTCCCCCATGTGGGGCTTTTACCTAGGCAAGAGTCTGTGCTAGAGTGGTTGAAAAGAGGATGGAGTTGGGATGGTCAATGGTCATCTTAGAAATTCCTTCCCTGGCTATTGTTCCTGCCAGAGCTTTTCTAGGAAAGAGGGGTCCAGCCTAGCATTCTCTGAGTCTTATCTACCCTAGTTTCCTTTTTTGCAGCTCTGGTGTTACTGGTTTTATTAAATCCTAGAAATTCCATTGTGGTGTGGGCCATCCCTTGTCTCTCTGCCTACATCATTAAGAGACTGCTCAGTGTGAACCCCTCCAACCAAAAATAATAATGAAAATAATAATAATAATAATAATAAATAAATAAAACAAAACAGAAGAGTATGATTTTATAATGTGTGTGTACAACGTGACATGCTATACCAATGTGATTATCTTTCATACTTCAACTTTTTTCCTTGATACTCAACTTTTCTGCTTCCCTGAAGCCTTAAGGGTAAAGTTTATATTATTGTGTATCTCAGTGCTTTTCACATTTTAGAAGCTTGGACTTCCCATGGGTACAGGACAGTGTATACAAAAATCATCTTCAGAAATATTGGTTCAATGGGTCTGCAGTGAAGAATAGAATTCTGTCATTTTAACAGGCACCTTTTGAAAAAGACTGACCTAGTTTTTCAAATTCTATCAATTGCAAATGACTTAGATGAAAAGAAATGGTGGAAATTCTTCTTTCCTGAATTGAACTGAAGCAACAAATCAAAGCTACCTTTTTTTTTAGATTAGAGGAAAACATAATGAATAGACCATTTTTTATTCGTACTTAAGGTACAGTAGCATTATATATTACCCTACCTTTTATTTTGGGCATCGACTCGTAAACTCAGTTACTGCTCTTTTCTTAGTGATAAGGAAATAGGATTTCTGATAAATGTAATATACATTAAAGTTCAATCATTTAATTTTACTTTCAAAGTAGAACTTTTCTTATTTAATTTCTGAATGCTTTTCTCTAGTCTTGTGCAAAAGTTTTAAGATATTTTTGCCCTTGTTTCTTTTGGAAGTTCTTTGTTAAAGTTAAAAATATTACTGCAGTAATGTCTCTTGATATTTACAATTCTCTTAATTCCATGTCATTATTCTCACTTATTCCTTCTTCTGCCTTGGTGAAGTGTCCCTTTTCTGCCTCTAATGTTTACACATGTCAAATGCCGATGCATTATTCTAAGTTGAAATGAGTATCCTGGCAGCAGTAAACAGGAGAGTGGTGTAGCAATGCAATAAACAGACACTAACTTAGCATAAGGTTTTACAAACTGCAGCAGCAAAAAATTAAAAGTCACTCAGAGAAAAGCATTAGAAAGTCTTTGTTTGACCTTTACTAAATGGGAGATCTTGGTTCAGTGCATTTAGTGCAATAGTTATACCGAGCAAATCTTTGTTCTTTATGCCCATCTTTCTATAAAGAATATCATCAGTTATTTGCATTAATTCATGTTTATAAAATGAGTGTAATAATGTACTCCATTGCAAGTAAGAGAAAAATCCTCAGCCCCTTTCTATGTAGCTTTTGCCCTTGCCAATCTTAAGGGTTTAATGCATAAACTAATGGAGCTGGAAAATTTTCACATACCTTTTGGTTTGCTTTCTGCTTAGTGACATGATCTTGAAATGGAAACATGGAACTTTAAAACTCTGCAATTTCCATGTTTGTTCAAATACACGAAATACAAGCAAAAATATAGTCTTAAATGCATTTTTTCATGCAGATATAATGAAATGGGATTTGCATGACATTTATTTCTAGCAAAAATCAGACTTTTATTTTCTAATATGAAGTCATGTCAGAATAGTTTGTGTCCTTTACTTCAAATTGATAACTGTATTTACTTTAGGTTCAGAATTTGCCATTTCTTTTAGGAAAAACTTAAATTCTTGCATCCTAACAATCAAAGCAGCCCATTGGTGATATTTTTCAGATTTATTATTTACATTCCCTTTTATCCTTATTTTCCATGTCTTTTTCTCCCTCAGAAACAGAATTCCAGTTTTGCTAATCCAGGCAATGTTAAGTTATGTTCATGTTTATATTCTTTTCGCAATTAGTTTTCAGATTCCAGAAAGGTCTCTTAAAGAGAAGGTAGAGTTTTAAAGACAAAAGTCCTCAGAAATACTGGCTAATTGTTCTTCCTTTTATTGCCAACTTTCAGTAACTCACCTCTGACTGTGGCTCTCTTTTTCTCATTCCCATCTTCATCACGTCTTATTTCTTGGATTCCTTTTATAGGTGTTTCAAAGGGGAATCATTAAGGAAGACTCTCCAATTATTTATTGGTCAAAAGTCATGAATATGTGAAAATTAATATACAGAAATCCTAGTGAATAAGCTTGGGAGGTTAGAAGAGAATTTCCACACATCCCAGTCAGCCGGTTACAGGATCCAACATGAGTTACACAACCAGCCCCACAGATGCTATGCCCCTTCCTTGCTACATAGGAAGAAGGAGGAGGCAACAGCTGTACTATACAAATGCTCTGTCAGGGGCATTTCAATAGTGTAAATATGTGTCTCCCTGTGGAAGTGCATCTTTAAAATTGCCTTTTGGTTTGCTTCAAAGGAATCCCTGTTCTTGTCAATACAAAGTGTTGTATTTTGCTAAAGGTTAAAAGAAAACCTATAACGGTGGGACCAGAGTGGTGTATAATGGGCAGAGCACTTGTCTTGCATATGGATGACTGGGGTTTGATTGTCAGCACCACCTATGGTCCTCGAAGTTCTGCCAGAAGTAATCCTGGAGTGCTGAGCCAGAAGTAATCACCAAGCACTGCCAGGTGTGGCTTAACCCCCTCCCATTTTTTTAAGTAATCGAAAAGATTACTTTTCGATTACTTAAGTTGTTATTTTCTGGAGTTTTAATTTCAGTTCTGTGTTACTATTTGGCATTAATAATAAAGTCTTTCTCATGTAAATTTGAATTAAAGTTATACCAAGCAAACCTTACAGGGTTAATTAATATCATTGTCATTCAAGTATTTTGAAATGATATACTATGCCACATATATGTGAGGAACTTAGAATTATTTTCTCTAGTAGTTGACCAACATAAGGGAAGGAAGGGGGTGGCATGGTATATAGAAAAGTTATAAACATAGGGACTGGAGTCATAGTACAGTGGGTAGGACATTTGCCTTGCACATTACATATCCAGGTTTGATCCCTGGTATTCCATATGGTTCCTTGCATACCAATAGGAGTAAGTCCTGAGTGTAGAGCCAAGAGTAACCCCTGAACATCGCTGGATGTGACTGCATCCCCCCAAAAAATAAAGAAAATTATAAGTAATGACAAAATCCATTAAACATTAAGTTACTTTGTCTTTAAAATTGTGGAGGATTTGTATCCTAATAATGCACCAACTATTCCGTGAAAAAATATGATTTGATTATTTATGTTCTAGGAAATTGTAAAGGTATTTATATATTTAAATGTATCATGTGCGTGAGTTATATTTACCTTACTTATGTTCTGTGTGCTCTAGTGAAAGCTTTATTTCAATGACAGCATTAATTTGAAGAGCTTCCAATGATTTGGTGAACTCACTTGCACACAGCAGGCCTTCACCACTTGAGTCCCGATGGACAGTCAGTTCAGTGTTTGATCTCACTTAAGATAAGTTCATATCTGCAAGCCCAGTAGTATTCTGTACCCCACATGTATACAGTAGACTAGATATAAATAATAGGTACTGTAACTGAACATAGAAATCACTGTGTATGACTTTTTTTTGAATCTGCAAAAGTACATTTGGAAAATTGTTTTTGATCTTGTATTTATATACATTTATATACTGAAATAAAGTTAACTATTTATTGTTTATTGTAGTATAGGAATGTCAGCCTTAAAAATCAGAGTTGTACTCAGTACATGTAGGGGCACCAGAGATTCGAATTCATGACCATATAATTTCAAAGGTGAAAGGCAAGTGGTCTAAGACACTGCACTATTATTCTCCACCCTGAGTCTATAAACTTTAAAAAATACATCAATTAAATATGAATACTACTTAATGACTTGGTATTTTTATATTTACTTGTAGAGTCATTTACACAAACAAAGGTGCTGTGTGTGTATGTGTGTAACCTAAAATAATTTTTTGTTTTGTTTTATTCTGTGGCCACTCCAGGGGTGTTCAAGACTTACTCTGACTCAGCACTTCAGGCATTACTCATTGTGGTGCTCAGCACTGTCTCTCTGCCCTCCCTCCTACATAAAATAGCTTTAATATATGTGTGTGTATATATACATATATGTATATATGTACATATATGTGTAAATACATGCACAACTTTTCTTGCTAAGCAGATTTTAAAGCAACCTCCTTGTACTCAGTCTGATGAAAGTTATTTTGAAAAATCTGAGAAGCAGTCAGTGCATTTTCTAAATTAAGCTGTTATCCCATATATTGCAAAGAATGGCAAAGGGTTCAAAGGTTATAAGATGTATCATAACTATACATATATATGTATATACACATACACATATGTGTATATACTTAGATTCATAAATATTTACTTTTATGTTATATAAATATAAGTACATACATCTTGTAGGTGGGTGGTGGTGATGTTACTGGTTTTGGCATATCGAACACACATTGGACAGCTGGCCAGGCTCTGCCGTCGGGCGCTATACTCTCATTACCTTGTGGGGCTCTCTCAGAGGAGTGGGTAGAATATTCATGGTAATTTGAAGGTAAATTGCGCGGCTGTTGTGCGGCTGCACACAATGGGGAAAGCTGGTTTCTGCTCTGCCCGGTGTATCTGTGTCTGTGGCTCAAGCATTCCTGGGCTTAAAATGCTCTCCTCTGAAGGGCGGGTCTCTGAAGGGCAGGTCCTTGTAGACTGGGTTTCTGACAAGCCAGCTGGAGACTGGCTTAATCTCTTGGGTGGAGATGATACGAGCTGCAGAGTGTGGATGGTGAAGATCACTGCCAGCAAGGTGTAGGGGGTTTCTCTGGGTTCTTCTGAGGCTCTATCGGGATGGTGAACTTGGATCAGAAGTCCCTCTCGTGGTCCATGGAATGCAGGGGGTTCAATGGGGAAAGTTGGTTTCTGCTCTGCCCGGTGTATCTGTGTCTGTGGCTCAAGCGTTCCTGGACTTGAAATACTCTCCTCTGAAGGGCGGGTCTCTGAAGGGTGGGTCCTTGTAGGCTGAGTTTCTGACAAGCCGGGCTGAGACTGGCTTAATCTCTTGGGTGGAGATGATCACAGGGCCGCCCACCTACAAGATGGTCAGACTTCCTTGTCAAGACCCTGAAGGAATGGTTTGAGGCACTTCATATTCCTGAATCAACCAGATGCCATTGGGCTACATTGGCACATGATAGGGTCCAATGGAAATGTTACAGGCGCCCGCTCGAACAAATCGATGAATAACGGGATTCAAGTGATCAAGTGATCAAGTGAAGTACATACATATGTGTGTGCATGTAATATAATACTAAGTGGCAACCTCACTAATGCCATTTGGAAGTGGGTCTGATTAAGTTATATCAAGCACTGCTTCTCTTGATTTCAAAGCAGTAAAGAACCTAAACTGACAAAACCTTTCAATATACCAAGGACCCAGCAAGAGTGGGACTATCCTGTACAGAGTATTAAATATAAAAGCAGGAAAAAGTTCACTTTTACTTTTCACCTTTACGATCCCAATGCTTGACCACTATCACTGCATTGCTTCATCCTATAATCCCCACTACATGAAACACCCCTTCTTCAAACCTGCTCCCCCACTCAGAACATAGTTTAAGTGTCTAACCTGGGTCTGTACTACCCAAACTGCATTTCTCTTCTATTCCCCAATAAATATATTTTGGCTTACAGCTATCCTGCCTATTCTCATATTAAAGGTTAAATCTCTCTCTATGCATATATAAAATAGATATCATTTGATGAAAATGTGTAGGTTACTAGTATAAATGAGATTACTTTTTTTCTCTTAAATTAATTTTACCAAGTCAGTATAATTCTAATATTTCAATATTTTATAGCTACTCTTTCCAATATGGCATGTGTATTTGTTTTCATTTCTATCACCTTTATTTCTATTTTCTATAAGTCGCCTCTGCTAAAGCTTTTAAAAAAGGAAAAATGGCTAAGAGCACCTGTTTCATTTTGAGAGGCAAGATCTTATCACTGACAGCTAATCAATAAAAACAAATGAAAAGTAATAATGTCAGACTTGAGAAGTAAGGATTTTATTCCTAGCCTGAAGCAAGGGTTCACCAATATGCTAAAATCAATCCATCTTCCCCAGACTGAGCCTAATCATTAAATCTTTAAAAGAACCGTATGCAGAGCACCCTGTCTTTTGGACTCAGAGTACAAAATAGAACAGACTGTCACAGCCGGCCCTTCTCCCACCTCAGTCCTTCATAACCAAGACAGATCACCATGCAGGGTAACACCTGACCCTGGGAATAAGAGAAACGCAACCACACAACTTTTCTTGCTAAGCAGATTTTGAGCAATCTCCTTGTGCTCAGTCTGATGAAAGTTATTTTGAGTTTTCTGAGAAGCAGTCAGTATGCTTTCAAAATCAAGCTGCTCATCCTATACATTGCAAATAATGGCAAAGAGTTCCAAAGGTTGCAAGATGCATCATAATAAGATACAAAGAATGTGCAGGGAAAGGAAGTGTTGTGACCCACTCCCACCCCATAATTGTTTGGAGATAGGATTATTTCACTTAAGGGCTCTGAAAATAGAATGAGATTTGCTGTTTGTAAGCATCATTTACATGTTTAAAGGACAAGTCTCTTTTTTTTAAGGGACTCTCCTTCAGTGTATCAGCAAGATCACACTCTCTTTGACTTATTGGGAAGGTCACTTTACCTCTTCTTCCAGGAGATGGCATCAATTCCAATCTGCATAGCAATCAAACCATTCTTTACCAAGCCTCTCTTGGTAGTCTCCTATGACCGACTTCCCCTTACACTCCTCTACATTCTTTCTTTAGCTAAAATTATTTAGATGGTGACTAGTCATTTTTCATTTTTTGCTGTCACTCAGTTTTATTACTTCTTTTTTTTTTACTTTTAGTGGGGTTGTGGGCGGGAGGGGCACATAAGACATACCTGTTGGTATTCAGTAATTGCTCCCAGCTCAGAACTCAGGAATTCCTCCAAGTGATACTCAGGAGACCATGTTGTAGCAAGGGTTGAAGTCAGACCTTCTGCATTAAAAAAAACCTGTGAGCTGACCTATTTTACTTACTCCACAACTTTGTGTCTTCTCTTTCCCTCCTAAAAATTTAGAAGAAGCACTGGGGTTAGAAAAATAGACTGGCCTGAGGTCTATATATTGGAGAACACAACAACCTCTTCCTCATGAAAGTTACCTCATTATATTTTTTTGGGCACTGATTGCACCAAAACCAAACCTACGAAAGAAGAACAATCCCAGGATGCTGGATCAGACAGAACTGGAAACTGCAGTGCAGACATTTACAACTTCCACTTCCCTTTATTCCTAAAAATGTGATGTTTCTCTGCCATTTTCCTTTCTGTGATGTATGGTCATTGTTTGTTCTCAGTTTTGCGTGCCTATTGTTCTCCCTCCTGTATGTGAATCTACTGTAATACTACTAGAGTAGTTAAAAATTGTTTGGGCAAACCCAGCTCTGCTGGAAATAAAATCACTTCCCAACTTCCTCTCTTTAAAACTTGTTCTTCAAACTGGTGGGCATTCTTTCCAAGTTAAGTTTGCTGTGTTTTGGAGGCCACGTCTGGGAGTACTCAGAGTTTACTTGTGACTCTGTGCTCAGGGATCACTCCTGGCAGAACTCACAGGACCAGATGTACCAATAAAGTTCCACTTTCTTTTCAGCTAAGTTGTTCTGTGCTTTATCCAATGATAGTATCATGTAAGCAGAAGTGTGCGTGTTATAAAATTTCTTTTTTATCTTATTTTTCTCTTGTCATTCTATGTGATGAGAATTTGACAATTTACCAGCTTTGAAGGACCAAGAGCGGAGAGAGTTCCTCTGCTCCTCCATGTGTGCCTTCGCTGGAGATTCTTGTTTCAGCATATCAGACAGTAAAAATCGTTAAGTTTCAAAATACTGTTTGGTTATTTTCTTAAACATTTCTTAATTGCAAATAGGTACACATGCGTATATGAGATTCTCTCAAATAAAGAAAGAAATCATCTTTTAGTAGAATACTTTTTGCATCAAAGAGCCCTCATCTAGACTCAAACTATTGTGTTCAAGGTTAAACTCAAATGCTGCTATCCACTCAGTGACTACAAAAAATTAAAAAAAAAAGAGATTCCCAGCTGATTGAGACAGCAGAAACCTGACCCAATACACACACAAACACAAACAAACACACACACATATACATGCACACACATACACATCACACTCATACAAGTACCCTTTTATTTGAAGACTTCTGCTGATCAGAGACAGACCAATGGACATGAGAACCAATCTCGAAGTTTCTCATGAAAGATCTAAGATTAGCTCATGCCCTTCCTTCATCCTTTAGAGTTCCCATATGCCCTGATTCTGGGCAGCACCTTATATAAGCACCTTAGATTGTGGACATAAATCATAATTTCTGTACTCTAATATATACTTTATTATTTATTATTTGTTTATTATTTATTATTTGATTTATTATTTGTGCTGAACAACTGCATGTGCTGTGATCTGTTTACTTGAGTATGTCCTGAACCTTTTCCTTTAGCAGACTCTCACACAGTTGTCCTGATCTTACACAGTTAATTAAAATGCCATGAAACTAATAAGTGAATATAGCACAAAACTTGTTATTTGCAAAATAAATAAGACTTGATTTCTCATAAAAAACTCCAAGAGTCTTGTTTTATTCACTAATTCCTTGATACTTAAAGTATACATGCTGCCTTTTCTTAACATGATAAGATTTCCAAAATGAAAGCACAAAGAATCATTTCATTTTACATAATATTGCATACCAGTCTTTCTCCACTTTTTGCTGACCACACAGCCCTTCTAACCTGATTTACTTCCTGTGATGCCCTGTCCTACCAGTTAAAACCCTTGTCTTGTGCTATGGTGCACTTGTAATATCTGGGGTATTGCACATGTTCCCCCCAATTAAGAAAGCTGGCATTAAACAAAGTAATATATATTGTTCAGCACAGAGAATATTTTTCCAAGAAGAAAGTCTTTTTCTGAAGAATGGGTAACACAGATTAGTATTTTAAGGTTCCATTCATATCCACTCTATTTTATAACCACAGGGACCCAGCTACTAGTGGGTGCACTTATTTTCATGTGAATTAATGTATAGAATTATGCGTAAGTTTGGATTTATGACCTTTTAAAGAATTCTGAAATGACATTAAGTCTCTGAGAACTCATGGAGCTGCAATAAAGTCCCCTAAATATGTGGTTGATTAGTTGTATTGAGTAAAATTCCCCAGAAATTGAAGCACAGACCTTTTAGAAGATGCCAGACCTGTTTTCTACCTTTGAACTCATAGTGGACCTGTTGTCTTAGAAAAAAAGCTGAGGAACAACTGAATAGAAAAAAGGGGAATTTGCTGGAAAAGAAAGAACTTAAATTGAGAAGGATGGCATGAGCTGGAGAATATCAAAGTGAGGGTGTTGGGGGGTCTGATTTTATGCCCACAAGAAAGAAATTGGAGTAGCATCTTATTCATATTCTAGTAGTTTTCACTTATACATATTCATAAGGGAGACCAGTGAGCTTTTACAATTGAGGGAACACACAATGACCATACACCTCACATGTAGAAAATGGCAGAGAAACATCATGGCAATGTATATTTTTCATATGGTGATGAAGACAAAGAAGGCTAGAGATTGACATGGGTTCTACTGTGCAATATTTACTGGCCTGTGCAGTATTCACTGACCTGTAGTGCCCAGCCAGTGATCTGGCTACTGTATTCATACAAAATGTTCCTAGGATTCTGCTTTGTCTCAGAGTCACTAGAATGTGAGAGGACAGTGTCTGTCAGAGAGAGAATGTTACATCGTCCAAACTCCAAGTCTCACTTGAATGTTATAGCTCTCTCCAGCCCCAGAGAATCCTTCTTTTCCAAGGGGTGAGATGAGAGACAACATTGCAAAAGGCTTTGATTGACCTTTCTAGGAGGTCTGTGATTGTGTTTCCTTGCATGGAAGTCAGGTAGGGGTTGACCTTCTAGGCCCATGAATTAATGGAAATGACATTACGCAAGCTAATGAAGAAAGGCAGCATCAGCAGCCAATGAAAACTTAGAAAACATACCTTCCACATTGGCCAAATAGAGGAGCGATTTCTGGAATCCCTCTAAAGATGGTCATATTGACTTACATTACTGTTTCTCTGGATAACTGAAATGAGGAGAGCTGGATGAAATGAGGGTGGCTGTGCCAACCTCTACCAGGGCCCCCCACTAGCCTTGTTCTCCTTCCTTTCTTGATTCTCTGACCCCTGATGCAGGCCACTGTTTCTCTCTGGCGGCCCCAGTTTCTGATGAACTGTGTGAATGCACAGGCGTGAGAACAGCATGTGAAGGATCAGCAAGTATGAGGATTTGGAGGCAGAATGAACTGGAGGATCCTGGAATGTGGGGTGACCTTCTGTTTTCTAGGAGGAAATGGTGCGAAGCCTGGAAGGTCCAGCCACTTGCGGGAACTATGCAGTCTCTGAAGAGTTGGCAACGAAAAGTTCAGAGTTTCAGAACTTCATGAAATGGCAGGCTGTAGGGAAGTGAAGGTTGGCAGGAGGTACTAGGAGGTGAGCTCTTGTTTCGAAGGTGTCCTAAGTAGAGACCACTCTAAATGCTGAGGTCACCTGGCTCTGTGGTGTGGCAAGGAAGCAGGGAAACTGACTCCCGTAAACACCATTCCCAAGGTCTAGCTCTGACACCAGAGTTACATGAGTGCAGAAGGGCTTCTGGAACCCACACACATAAGTCGAATATGTTTCAGTTCTAAATAGACCCCCAGCTCCCCACTGTGTTCTCCTGATAGTGACTTTAGGGATACTTGAAGCTAGTCCTCCAGTGTTGGAGCAAGGAGACCATACAAAAACTGCTAAGACAGGGCCCTATTTCCATCTCAGGCTTTCTACAGTTGTGAAAAAACATACTAACAAGTCTGGACAGATAGCACAGGGGGTTAGACCCTTGCGTTACACTCTGGGAAGACTCTGCACATGGTTGTGTATCCCCACTAGGAATGATCCCTGAGCACAGAGTGAGGAGCAAGCTCTGGGCACCACCATTGCATAGTCTCCAAACCCAAATAAAACAAACAAAGCAAGGCCAAAGGAGAGTAGTTTCTGCTTCCTGGCCTCCTGCTAAGTCTTAAAACTGAACCTAATTACTGTTGCAGCTTCTCCCAGAAGTGAAATCATAATAATCAATCTGGAGTGTACCAGTAATCTGCATGATTACCACCTCTCAGGTCCCCTGACTGAAGGTGGCTTTGCCAGAAATAATCTTTCCTTTCTTTTGCTCAACCCTCCTCCTACCCCTCTCTCTCTCTCTCTCTCTCTCTCTTGCTCTAGAAACTTCTATTTTGTACAACTCCTAACAGAGATTTTGTGCTTGCTGAACAGGATGCTACCTGATTCTTGAACTTTTTAATTAGATTTAGAGTTAATTAACTTTAAAAGAACTTTTAAAGAATTAACTTGAATTAATTTAGAGTTACTTCTCTAAATTTACTTCAATGAATTTTGATGTTTTACAGTCAAAAGATGTTACCATTACATGTTACCACTGTAAATAAATGTGGAAAAGATCCCGTGTGCTAACAGTGCCTACCCATAGTTAAATAAGCTAGTCTCCTCCTTCTACAAGAAATGGGTGCCTAGCTTTTTATCTTACAAAGGTAGCATTACACAATACTTTGCTCAGAGTTTACTCCTACCTCTGTGCTCAGGGATCACTTGTGGTGGGAAGAAGTGATCACATGAGGTGCCATGGATCAAACCCAGGTCAGTCATATGCAAAGCAAGTGCCCTAATTGCTGTGTTATCCCTCTGGCTCCTCCCTTTCAGAATTTAAAGTAGCTACTTGAGGTCTGCAAAAGTGCCTGCTAACCCTGTAACTGTGACTTTTCTCAGGCTTGTTTTTCTCCTTTTCTTCTTTTTACAGTTTTGGGTTTCTATTTGAGTTTCAAGAACTCAGTCATTTCCTTGAAACCATCTATAGGTGCTCCACAACCGTTCTACCTATACCTGCATCTCATTTATACCAAAGTTTGTTTCTTGACATCATAACTAATGCTTTTGGATTTTTATAATGTCTCTATACTTGGTAAATCTTTTGAAATTATGTAGGAATCTCTCAAGTATATTCTATCCTAACTATTCCTGTACTCTGTTTGTATTGCTCCTGTCCTAAGAAAAATTCTTGAAACTCTCAGATGGTACTTCTGAGAGGTGGGGACAAGCCGCAACTTCAGTGCTCTGGACTTTCTCCTGGCTTTACACAAGGGATCACTCCTGACAGGGGTTGGGGACCATATAGGTTTCTGGGAATTGAACCTGGATTATCTGCATGTAACACTATGTATCCTGCCTACTGTAATATCTTTCTGACCCTTTGATTTGTATTTTATAGCTTTGCTTACTTATACCTTTTAACGGGCATAAATTAAGTGCCATAAACTTTATATGTTTAAACAGTGCAACTTAGTAGCTTTAGACATTCATATAAACCCATAATAATGTGCTGTTATTCCAATATTTACCTCTTTTCCTTCATAATCACCATTCTACTTCAGTGTGCCATTGATTTAGTTTTCTTTAGTACAAAATTTACATTTTATATAGTTTTATAATTGAAGTAATAGCGTTTAATCTTTATTCATCCTGGGTGTCCTTATAGAGTATATTTATTTTGTGACTCATCAATGCTACATATACAAATAATTGATTTTGCTGAGAAATAGGATTTGTGGGCATATCACTATTTGCTTATGGACACTTGTTTCTGGATTTTCGCTGTTGCAAATAAGTGACACTGCTACAGAGATTTTAATGCATTTCTTCATTGTATATGTTTCATTTACCTTCTATTGAATAGAGTCATAGAGTAGATAATTTTTGTTTACTTTTATTTGGGGATCACAGTAAGCAATGCTTGGGAGCTACTCCAGGTTTGGTTCTTGGGAGTTATTGCTGCCATGTTTGGGAGACCATGTGTAGCCAGGGATTAAAACCAGGGCTTCCTTCATGCAAAGCATGTACACAGACCATTGATCTCTCTCTCTGGCCCAGGTGGAAAATATTTCAGGAAATCCCAATCTATGATTGAATGATGAATAATAGTAATAATGAAATTTCCAGATCTTCTGTATCCTAAAAGATGGTTAATTTAATGGAGGTTTTAGTTGTATTTCCTATCAGATATTGTACTTTATAATCTGTTTAAGCTATCACATGTATATTTTCTTTTTTTTCCACAGTCAGTGGTGCTCGGGGTTTACTTTTGATTCTGAACGCAGGATTCACTGCAGGTGGGCTTGGGGGACCATAGGTGGTGCTGAGGAACAAACCTGGGAGATCTGTACACAAGCTAAATGTACTGCCTGCTTTCTTATCACTCTAGTTCCACATGTACATTTTTAACAAAACTTCTTCATATATTACTTAATTAAAATTAGTTTTGACTGCTTTTCCAAAAATGGCAGTGGTGAAGTAACATATCACTAGCATAAAAACTTTGTACTTTGCTTATATGAATATTTTTGTTGTAAGAAGGCACTGTTTTTTGAGTATTGGGAATAAATAGTGTTTGTGTATGTATGTGTTATATACAATGTAGTAGTCACATAAAGAATATTATTTTAATACATATTATAATACCAATATTCAAGGTCAGGTGAAACATGGATCAGGAGGTCTTGTCAAACGTGAAAATTACACAAATGTGTGGGAGTCAGAGGTTAGGTAATACAGAGAAGGGAACAGAATGCTAATAATTGTAAAACGTTCTAATACCAACCTAAAAATGAACATTAAATACAGGCAAAAAGATACACATAACCTCTAAATGTATGTATTGCAATCCACAATGTGTAAGAGAAGGAAGAGAGAGAGATAGAGAAAGAGAAAGAGATAATAAATGTGCCATAGAGGCAGTCTAGGGGGGGGGAGGGAATTGGGGACATTGGTGGTGGGAAAGGGGCACTGGTGGAGGGATGGGTGCTGGAAAACTGTAAGATGTAACCCAAATATGAACATCTTTGCAATTGTATATCTTACGGTGATATAATAAAAATATTAAATTAGGGGCTGGAGCGATAGTCCAGTGGGTAGGGCATTTGCCTTGCATGCGGCCGGCTCATGCCGGCCCTGGTTCGATCCCCGGCATCCCATATGGTCCCCTGAGCACCACCAGGGGTAATACCTGAGTGAGGAGCCAGGAGTAATCCCTGAGCATTGCCAGGTGTGACCCAAAAAGCAAATAAATAAATAAATAAATAAATAAATAAATAAAAATATTCACTATCAATATCACTATCTTCCCGTTAATCATCTATTTGCTAGAACGGGCACCAGTAATATCTCCATATGTCCTGTCTCATGCTAGGAGAACCCAAAGCCATCTGCTTGCTCCAGGAACATAAAGAGCCTCAAACCATTATATTAGGTCACGGGAATGACCTAATAAATATGTTACTGGTATTTTGCATATCAAATACTACAGGAGCAGCTTGCCAGGATTGCCGTGCGGGTGGCATACTGTTGTAGTCACCTCTAAATAAAGCATTTATTGATGAACCATGCCGCACAAGCCGGGTTGTGATAGTCTGGTCTGCTGGGTGGAGTTGTGAGGAGAGGGAAGTCCGGATGTGGAAAATGGCGGGCCCCATGGAGTAGGGGTTGGTCGTCTGGCTTATTCTGAGGCTCTGCTGGGGTGGCAGGCAAGGGCTAGAACCTGCCATGCCTCCCAGGTGCCTCATGAGCGGCTGGGCACAGGGAGAGCAAGTAGCAGCTCTGCCCCATGTCTGAGAGTCTCTGGTTCAGCATACCTGGGCCAGATTGAAAAAAAAACTGCTCCAGGGTGGGTGTCAATGATCCGGGCTGTGATAGTCTGGTCTGCTGGGTGGAGTTGTGAGGAGAGGGAAGTCTGGATGTGAAAAGTGGTGGGCCCCCATGGAGTAGGGATTGGTCGTCTGGCTTGTTGTGAGGCTCTGCTGGGGTGGCAGGCCAGGGCTAGAACCCGCCATGCCTCCTAGGTGCCTCATGAGCTGTTGGGCACAGGGAGAGCAAGTAGCAGCTCTGCCCCATGTCTGAGAGTCTCTGGTTCAGCACACCTGGGCCGGATTGAAAAAAAAAACTGCTGCAGGGTGGGTGTCGATGATCCAGGCTGTGATAGCCTGGTCTGCTGGGTGGAGTTGTGAGGAGAGGGAAGTCCGATGTGGAAAATGGCGGACCCCATGGAGTAGGGGGTGGTCGTCTGGCTTGTTTGAGGTTCTGCTGGGGTGGCAGGCCAGGGCTAGAACCCGCCATGCCTCCCAGGCGCCTCATGAGCGGCTGGGCACAGGGTGAGCAAGTAGCAGCTCTGCCCCATGTCTGAGAGTCTTTTATTTAATAAAAATATTAAATTAAAAATTTAATGTATATTATCTCTGTATCACTGTATAACTGTCTTCCCGTTCATCATCGATTTGCTCGAGCGGGCACCAGTAACATCTCCATATGTCCTGTCTCATGCAAGTATATTATCACATCCATTTTTTTGGGATGAAGATATTCAAAAAATACCTCAGAAGAACATATTGGAATGACAAGGAGGAATAATGACAATTATTCCAATACAATTGGAATAATGTTTGTTTTCAGGAGTTACTTTTTGGCTTTTTTTTTTCTATACCTAACTGGCTCTGTGACTTGTCCTGCCTCTGTACTGAGGACTGACCCCTTGGCACTGCGCAAGAGACCGTATGTGACGTTGAAGATTCCAACCAGGTTAGTGGGATGCAAGACAAATGCCTTAACCCCTGCACCATCTCTCCTTTGTGGAAAATGCTATTAGAATTAGAGTTCTTAGTAGACTTAGACTCCAGGGAAGAGACCATTGTTACCAAATCATTGAATTCAATGATAGGTTACGTCAGTCAGATTCCTCTGAGCATCCTATATGAAGGTCCTGAGACAAATACAGCAAAGAAAAGCCTCTCTTTCTTCTGGGGAGCCATATTTTGCCTACTTGTAGAAATGAAGCCAAAATGAAGTTCAGTTTGGTGTGATGACCGCATGTGGCTACAGTATCAGTGTCTCTGAGATATATCTCAGATGCTACAAGCTGTGCTCAGCTTTAGTGTCACACAGATGTCTCTAAGCAATGCTGCTTAGAGACACTGTCTTCCCCACCCCTGAAGTGTTTGTGTCCAGGCCCTGTAGTCCTGTGGAAGATAAAGTTACATGTGATAGGTTTCCACACACCTTACAGTTACTACATGTTAAGGACAAATACAAAATAATTGGCTTAATTCTGTGGTAAATAGTTTTTCTCCTCCTTTTCCTCATTCACCTTTAGAAAACTTGGAGGTTCCTTCATAGCTCTTTTTCTGTATCACTTTGAAGGAATGGTGCTTGTTAGCTTTTCAACTTTATGAACAGGAATGTCTTTCTAAGTACCTGGAAGCTAGGTATTTAAAAGAAAAACATCTAGTGGAATTTTCTGTTTGAAATGCAAGCATCAAGGGAGAAAGCTCTCTCACTTCATTCTCCCTGGGGAAGAAAGAGGTCCTTTTTTAATGGAAGTCATGTTCCAACTTACAAAATTCCCCCCTCCCCATAAGTATACCAGAAGTTGTTTTTGCTTAGATAAAGTCTAGAAACTGATTTAGACAATTCACCTAATAACCAAGTTAAAGGTAGAGGGCAATGGTACACCCAGATTCTTTCACTTGGCAACATTTTTGGACTGATTTTCAGATTCATTTTCTGTCTTTGGAGACTCGACTTACCTACCTGCTTTTGGCTTTTGATACCTTTGAGGTAGAAATGAGATAGAGTTTTAGGAAAGTAAAGGTCAGGCCAGAGCAGTGCACTCTTACTGTCACTGTCTTCCCATTCATCATTGATTTGCTCTAGCGGGCACCAGTAACATCTCCATATGACCTGTCTCATACTAGTAGAGCCCAAGGGCATCTGCTTGCTCCAGGAACATAAAGAGCCTCAAACCATTCCATCAGGTCATGGGAATGAAGTCTATAATTGCTACTGGTATTTGGCATAGCAAATATGACATGGGTAGCTTGCCAGGCTCTGCCGTGCTGGGTGGGGCAGTTGCACAGGGGTAGAGAATTTACCTTGCATGTGGCTTGTAGGATTCGATCTCTGTTCACTCCATCTGGTCAAAGAGTGATTCCTGAGCACAGAGTTAGGAGTAAGCCCTCAGTATAGCTGGGTGTCCCCCTCTCCAAAGAAAGTGGGGAAACTAAAAGGTAAACTTGCCAAAGGATTTTTCGACTTCCTTTTTACTTTTCCAAACAAAATTTAAATTATTCCAATGTTGTTCTGAGAGTCCCCAATCTGGAGCAGATGCAGGAGCGCTCCACTGTGTTCTCCTTTCATGTGTGATCCTATTTTAGGGATGCAGCTGGCCAACAGCCAGGAAATGTGTAGCCTTGAGCACACTGTGACATCCAGAAGTCATGCTCTACCCTCAAGAACTCCAGACCAGTGACTGAGCACGGTTTACTTGGGCACTGGAGCTGGAAAACTCGTGGCTATTTATCTCCAAAGTATGTATGTGATGGACTGTACCTGCCTGACTCTATAATGGGGTCATTGTGTTGTTGTTGTCTTTTTTATTCCATGTAAGGGAAATAAAATAGTATTTATCTCCTTTTCTTTTATATTTGTTCTTATAATACACTCTAAATCCATTACATATTGTCAAAAATGACAGGCCTTCATTTTTTGCAGATTTAGTTTTTTGCTATATATGTATATGGATACTGGTTTTGGCATATCGAACACGCATTGGATAGCTTGCCAGGCTCTGCTGTATGGGCACTATACTTTCATTACTTTGTGGGGCTCTCTTTGTGAGGTTTAGGGAGTACAAGATGCCGCTCTGTCTCACGTTCATTGATTTACAGAAAGCCTTTGATTCTGTGGAGACTGAAGCAGTCATCGAAGCCCTAGCCAAACATGGTGTTCAAACCCAATACATCAAGATCCTTCGTTAGCTGTATTACGGATTCACCACCAGGATCTCACCATTCTACAAAGAAGTGATCATTGAAAAGAGGGGTTCGACAGGGTGATACCATTCCACCAAAACCCTTCAGCGCCACCCTCGAGAACATCATGCAACAATTAAAATGGGAAGGAATGGAAGTGAAGATAGATGGTCGGCAACTACACCACCTCCACTTCGCTGATGACATCGTTCTAATAACACCAAACATTAGCCAAGAGGCACAAATGCTGGCTGACTTCGACTGAGAATGTGGAAAGATAGGTCTACAGCTGAATCTGAAAAAAACTATGTTCATGAAAAATGAACTAGTTCATGAGGCCCCGTTCACTCTCAATGGAACAAACATCTCTGAATGCAGCAGTTTTGTGTACCTAGGTCGAGAAGTCAACATGATGAATGACCTAAAACCTGAGCTGCGCAGGAGGAAGAGAGCAGCATGGAATGCCTTCAAAGGCATCAAAGAAATAGCTAAAAGGACAAAGAACCTCCGGCTCCGGGAACATCTCTTCAACTCCACCATTCTTCCTACATTAACATACGCCTCAGAGACCTGGGCCCTACAAAAGCAGGATGAGAATGCTATTCGGGTCTCCCAGAGAGGAATCGAAAGAGCTATGCTTGTAATATCACGCCTCACTCAAGTGAGAGAAGGAATCGGAGTTCTGACCTCCGTCGCTATTCCAGAATCAGGGACGCTGTCTCGTTTGCCAAGGCATCGAAAATTAGATGGGCTGGACTTGTAATGTGATTTGGAGACAACCGCTGGACTAGAGCTGTTAACGACTGGATCCCACGGGATGTCAAAAGATCAAGTGGCTGCCCACCTACAAGATGGTCAGACTTCCTTGTAAAGACCCTGAATGAACGGTTTGAGGTTCTTCATATTCCTGAATCAACCAGATGCCATTGGGCTACATTGGCACGTGATAGGGTCCAATGGAAATGTTACTGGCGCCTGCTCGAGCAAATCAATGAATAACGGGATTCAAGTGATCAAGTGATGAAGTGATGTATATGGATACACAAAAACATATATACATGCACAGATTTTATATACACACATGTTTTTATAGGTACATATCACAGTTTTACTCATTCATTTATCAGTGGACACAAGTTGTTTCTATAGCTTGGCTTTTGTAAAATACACTAACATAGTGCTACATATGTCCTTTATTGGATCGTTTGATACTTCTATTTATTTCTTCACACTTTGAGGGATTTCAAAATTGCCTTCTATGGCTGTGATACCAAGTATATTCCCACCAAAAGTGCAGAAGGTTTTTTTCATCTACATCTATACCAATATTTGTGACTTCTTGTATTCTTGATATTAGCCATTCTCACGATGTGAAGGGGTATAGCTGAATTTTTATTTTCTTTTTAATATCTAATAAAAAGTAATAAAAATCTTTTCATGTTCCTTTAGGCTATTGGTAGAGAAATTGATAAAGCATATTCTCAGCCCATTTTAGCATTAGTCTGTTTCTATTGCAGTGTTTGAAACTCCATTTTATGAAGGAATATTGTGTTATTATATGAACTTTCAATCCATTATTTAGAGCTGGTATGGCAGTGAAAGTTACCTGTTTGTATTACCCATATTTTCTTTTTCCCTTTGATTTAGGGTCACATCCAGCAATAGCCATGGCTTGTTCCTGGCTCTGTGCTCAAGGAATACTCCTGATGGGCCTTGGAGTCTACCCTTAGAGACCCCCTTGGAGTGTAAGGGATCAAGTAGGGTTGGTTGGTCACATAAAAGAATTTCATAGAGCCAAGATGATACCTTTACCTGTTTAATTGATTTTCATAGTCTAAATCATTTAAGATGCTTTAATTAAAATCATTGCAAAGTTATAACAAATTTTACATTGTATATAGAAAACATCCAAAATGGGATATTAGATTGCTCTATTACTTCAAAGTAAAAGTCTGACTAATAGTTGAAGTATGTTATTGATTGCATATAAACATGCATTTGCTTGATTATATTCATTATTTTTTGCAAAATCATGACTTTCCTATGAATAATTATTATATATTATATTATATTATATTATATTATATTATATTATATTATATTATATTATATTATATTATATTATATTATATATTATGTATTATACATCATATATTATATATCATGTATCATGTATCATATATCATATATATTATATATTATATTTTATATATCATATGTTACACATTATACATTACATGTTATGTGTTACATGTTACATGTTATATGTTATATATATATATGAACTTCTTTGATTAACCAACAATACAGATTTGTGATAAAGATTATCATAATTAAGGGTAAGGTCTACAGTAATAATTTTCCCTCCATGTAGAATTAACTGAAACCCACATAGCATGAGTTCTCTTTTTTTGTTTTTTTTTTTGGTTTTGTTTTTTTTGGCTACGCTCAAAGTATTTAGGGGATGCATTTGGCAGTGCTTAGGATATCAGGAAGAGGAAGGAAGTGAACCTGGGGCTTCCTATTTGCAAAGCATGTGTCTCAGTTCATTGAACCCTCTGGCCCTGTGGAATCCTTTTCAAAATGGTTTTGACTAGCATTCATTAACATCACGATCACGATCACGATCTTCCCGTTAATCATCAATTTGCTAGAGCGGGCACCAGTAATATCTCAATATGTCCTGTCACATGCTGTAGAGCCAAGGGCATCGGCTTGGTACAGGAACATAAAGAGCCTCAAACCATTATATTAGGTCATGAGAATGATCTAATATAATTGTTACTGGCATTTGGCATATCAAATACAACACGAGCAGCTTGCTAGGCTTGCCGTGCGGGAGGCATACTCTATAAACACCTCCAAATAAAGCCTTTATTGATGAACCGCGCGGCCGCAAGCAGCCGCGAGCCGGACTGTGATGGGCTGGTCGGCTGGGTGGAGTTATGATGAGAGGGAAGTCCAATGTGGAAAATGGCGGCGCCCATGGAGTGGGTGGGGGTCGTCTGGCTTGTTGTGAGGTTCTGCCGGGGTGGTGGGCCAAGGCTGGAACCCACCATGCCTCCCGACTGCCTCATGAACGGCTGGGCACAGGGAGAGCAAGGAACCACTCTGCCCCATGTCTGAGAGTCTCTAAACCAGCATACCTGGGCCGGATTGAGGAAGAAACTGCTCCAGGGTGGGTGTCGATGATCCGGGCTGTGATGGGCTGGTCGGCTGGGTGGAGTTCTGATGAGAGGGAAGTCCAATGTGGAAAATGGCGGCGCCCATGGAGTGGGTGGGGGTCGCCTGGCTTGTTGTGAGGTTCTGCCGGGGTGGTGGGCCAAGGCTGGAACCCACCATGCCTCCCGACTGCCTCATGAACGGCTGGGCACAGGGAGAGCAAGGAACCGCTCTGCCCCATGTCTGAGAGTCTCTGGACCAGCATACCTGGGCCGGATTGAGGAAGAAACTGCTCCAGGGTGGGTGTCGATGATCCGGGCTGTGATGGGCTGGTCGGCTGGGTGGAGTTCTGATGAGAGGGAAGTCCAATGTGGAAAATGGCGGCGCCCATGGAGTGGGTGGGGGTCGTCTGGCTTGTTGTGAGGTTCTGCCGGGGTGGTGGGCCAAGGCTGGAACCCACCATGCCTCCCGACTGCCTCATGAACGGCTGGGCACAGGGAGAGCAAGGAACCGCTCTGCCCCATGTCTGAGAGTCTCTGGACCAGCATACCTGGGCCGGATTGAGGAAGAAACTGCTCCAGGGTGGGTGTCGATGATCCGGGCTGTGATGGGCTGGTCGGCTGGGTGGAGTTCTGATGAGAGGGAAGTCCAATGTGGAAAATGGCGGCGCCCATGGAGTGGGTGGGGGGGTCGTCTGGCTTGTTGTGAGGTTCTGCCGGGGTGGTGGGCCAAGGCTGGAACCCACCATGCCTCCCGACTGCCTCATGAACGGCTGGGCACAGGGAGAGCAAGGAACCGCTCTGCCCCATGTCTGAGAGTCTCTGGACCAGCATACCTGGGCCGGATTGAGGAAGAAACTGCTCCAGGGTGGGTGTCGATGATCCGGGCTGTGATGGGCTGGTCGGCTGGGTGGAGTTCTGATGAGAGGGAAGTCCAATGTGGAAAATGGCGGCGCCCATGGAGTGGGTGGGGGGTCGCCTGGCTTGTTGTGAGGTTCTGCCGGGGTGGTGGGCCAAGGCTGGAACCCACCATGCCTCCCGACTGCCTCATGAACGGCTGGGCACAGGGAGAGCAAGGAACCGCTCTGCCCCATGTCTGAGAGTCTCTGGACCAGCATACCTGGGCCGGATTGAGGAAGAAACTGCTCCAGGGTGGGTGTCGATGATCCGGGCTGTGATGGGCTGGTCGGCTGGGTGGAGTTCTGATGAGAGGGAAGTCCAATGTGGAAAATGGCGGCGCCCATGGAGTGGGTGGGGGGTCGTCTGGCTTGTTGTGAGGTTCTGCCGGGGGTGGTGGGCCAAGGCTGGAACCCACCATGCCTCCCGACTGCCTCATGAACGGCTGGGCACAGGGAGAGCAAGGAACCGCTCTGCCCCATGTCTGAGAGTCTCTGGACCAGCATACCTGGGCCGGATTGAGGAAGAAACTGCTCCAGGGTGGGTGTCGATGATCCGGGCTGTGATGGGCTGGTCGGCTGGGTGGAGTTCTGATGAGAGGGAAGTCCAATGTGGAAAATGGCGGCGCCCATGGAGTGGGTGGGGGGTCGTCTGGCTTGTTGTGAGGTTCTGCCGGGGTGGTGGGCCAAGGCTGGAACCCACCATGCCTCCCGACTGCCTCATGAACGGCTGGGCACAGGGAGAGCAAGGAACCGCTCTGCCCCATGTCTGAGAGTCTCTGGACCAGCATACCTGGGCCGGATTGAGGAAGAAACTGCTCCAGGGTGGGTGTCGATGATCCGGGCTGTGATGGGCTGGTCGGCTGGGTGGAGTTCTGATGAGAGGGAAGTCCAATGTGGAAAATGGCGGCGCCCATGGAGTGGGTGGGGGTCGTCTGGCTTGTTGTGAGGTTCTGCCGGGGTGGTGGGCCAAGGCTGGAACCCACCATGCCTCCCGACTGCCTCATGAACGGCTGGGCACAGGGAGAGCAAGGAACCGCTCTGCCCCATGTCTGAGAGTCTCTGGACCAGCATACCTGGGCCGGATTGAGGAAGAAACTGCTCCAGGGTGGGTGTCGATGATCCGGGCTGTGATGGGCTGGTCGGCTGGGTGGAGTTCTGATGAGAGGGAAGTCCAATGTGGAAAATGGCGGCGCCCATGGAGTGGGTGGGGGTCGTCTGGCTTGTTGTGAGGTTCTGCCGGGGTGGTGGGCCAAGGCTGGAACCCACCATGCCTCCCGACTGCCTCATGAACGGCTGGGCACAGGGAGAGCAAGGAACCGCTCTGCCCCATGTCTGAGAGTCTCTGGACCAGCATACCTGGGCCGGATTGAGGAAGAAACTGCTCCAGGGTGGGTGTCGATGATCCGGGCTGTGATGGGCTGGTCGGCTGGGTGGAGTTCTGATGAGAGGGAAGTCCAATGTGGAAAATGGCGGCGCCCATGGAGTGGGTGGGGGTCGTCTGGCTTGTTGTGAGGTTCTGCCGGGGTGGTGGGCCAAGGCTGGAACCCACCATGCCTCCCGACTGCCTCATGAACGGCTGGGCACAGGGAGAGCAAGGAACCGCTCTGCCCCATGTCTGAGAGTCTCTGGACCAGCATACCTGGGCCGGATTGAGGAAGAAACTGCTCCAGGGTGGTTGTCGATGATCCGGGCTGTGATGGGCTGAGTCGGCTTTTGTCATGTTCATTAACATGACAAAAGAAATTTTAGCTAAGTCATCTAATAAACTAATGACTGCAAACCTGATGTCTAAAGCAGTGACTAGATAATCAAATGTATATAAAATATGAGTGCATAATGAAAAATACATAAAAGCTGATAAATTGGAATAGAGAGATAACCGCTGATATGGTACTTGTCTTCCATGTGGTTGATTAGGATGTGATACTCAGAACCACATATAGCACCCTGAGCACTGTCAGAGTGATTCTGATGCAGAGTCAGGAATAAAACCTGAGCACTTCTGGTATTGCCCCAAAGCAAAAGAAGAAACAAAAATGTAATCCTAGTGTTTGACATATGATCTTAGTAAACATTTTCAAATAGAAAATGTCATTTTAGTTGGGAGCAAAAGAAAAAAATTATAGTCATAAATCATTGTGCACTGAGCTGTATAACATAAAAGTGACAAAATTAAAATGAATAATTGATACATTAGACAGTCAGCAATAAAATGGATATATTTTCACTTAAAAAGAAAATTTATGAAGCATCTGAGTTATAAAATATAAAATTTTAATTTCAGAGTGTTCAATGGCCATGCTCACTCTTATAAACCACTTATTCCTACTTTCATCTTTCTTTTTGCTCCCTCATCAGAAAAACATCTTGGAAAATCAGTTCACATTTAAGATATTCAACTTTTCCCAATTGATTTTTTAATTGCTGCAAAAAAATATTTCATGACCCTTTTAATGGCTTTTATTCATAATTCACATCTATTCACCCTCGTCTATATAGACTGCAAACATATAGCTTCAGCGAACACTGCATATAGGATTTTTTGACCTACCTACAACTTTAGTTTAGAGTACTAAAACAAAAATTCAAATATAACCAATTTACTGCTGTTTTCTCACCTCTTATGTTTTATAGCTGATATTTTCTTAAGTCATTCAGCCCCAACCATTAACATTTGAAAAGATGACAAAAGGACGTGTAAATGCAATCATAGAGTTGGAGCTGTAGTTCACTGGCTGAGTGCATGCTCTGCACACTGGAGACCTGGTTCAGCCCCCCAGAACCACATATGGTCTCCTGGGTACCCTCGGAAGCAACTTCTGAGCACAGACCTGGGAGTAGCCACTGAGCATGGCTGTACAAAAACAAAACTAAAATATAAATCATAGATAAGAGTACTATAATACAGGAGTTAATCTTAGTGGGTAAGATGATTTGTTGCTTGGGCTATCTAATATAAAAATCTTTCAAGAAAGTTATATATTTATTTTTTAAATTTTAAAAATTTCTTCCCAGAACTATTTCTTTTTTCTTTATCTTTGAGATTTCTATAGTAGCTCAGAGTAGATTTTTTTTTGTCACTTTTGCCTCCTACATATAATTCTTAATTTAAGGAACAGTGAAGGCCCTCTTCAATCAAGCCATATGATAATATATTAAATGAAAATTATGACAACTAAAATATAACTAGCATAGTATTATTTTGAAAGTTGCATTTCCAGCTCGACACAAGTTTATCATCTTGCATTTAGCAAAGTGGCTTCTGGGATCAGGACGCAAATGATAGATGTCAGGGAATTCAGAGGAATTCTCTTATGACAAAGATTAACCTCTGCCTTCACTGAAGGAGAGAAAAGCTGAAGAAACAACCATGAATATTAATATTTTAGCATGTTACATAAAATTAGACATATCCTTATAAGTTGCCTTTTTTCTCTTTTTTGTGAGCTTTATGAATTTTCTTTAAACATTTTCCCTTGTTAGAATTTTATGTTTAAAACAAAATTTTGCTTATTTACTTGGTCTGACCTTGAAATTATCTTTGCATTTTGACCTTTTTCTACTCAGCACTTCTGAGAACATGTATTAAAATTAGGAGCTGATGTTGCTGCCTCTTAACTCTATTGTTTTATTATGATTTTTATAAATGATTGCAAAAGAGAATATATTTTAAAATTGACTTTAATTTTTCATGTGATATTTCATTACATGAAAAATTAAAGTCTTTAGAGTACATAAAGCATTGAGATTGTAAAATTTCACATTAGGCATCCGGTCCTATTTATTAATACTTGCTTTTCTTTTATGAGCCAGCTGTTAAAACAACTGCAATACCAAATTAAACAACAGATAATTGTGTATTACCTTACCGACATTGACTTGTGTGTGTGTGTGTGTGTGTGCACGTGTGGTTTATGATGCACAAAATTGTGTAGGTCATTTTGTACAAATTTTTCTTGGGAGGTTCTGTCTTAATGTGACTTGGCAGTTTCAAATTTCTCAGCTTTATAAATCATTCATACACTCTGATCTTGTCCATTTCTCTTTTGTTTATTTAGCAACTATTGTATAGTGATGAACATTATTGAAGGAACAAAGGCTCCTTGTTATGAGGGACACAGGTTCTGGAATTAAAGGTTATAATAATAACTAAAAGCAGAGCTGAGATATTGAAGAGTTGGTGCTGCTAGATAAGCACATAGTGTACTTGCTTTGAGTGCATGGGGCTTTGATACAATCCCAGAAATCCACTTAAGAGTCTACAGAGGTACAGCTAGTAGACTCAGAGCACTGAGATAGGAATAACCCTTTGTCGCTTCACCATCACCTCATGTGGCTCTCTCTCTCTCTCTTTCTCACACACAAATTTAAATACTGTGTTTTCAGAAAAATTATCATGAACACTATATTTTATCTTTAACTGACCTCAACATTATAAAGACATTTTGATCACATTTGTATGATATTAATTTTTGTTCCTAATCAGTATTACATTGTTAATATTTTTTATTTACAATAATCCAATTCCTTGCCCCTCTAGATGTTTCAGGTGTGACTGCAGTGCCCAGCTGCATAGGCAGGTGGTTGACAGGAGATAGGCTTGTCTACACCCAGGGCTCTGCCCTGTGGGCCCTAGATAGTTGATGGTCTGACATAGAAAATGACTGGGCCCTCCTGGGATGAACCCAGAGCCACAGCAGAGCCTGGCAAGCTACCTGTGGTGTATTCGATATGCCAAAAACAGACCAATAAGGGACCTCATTCCCAATGAATGGAGGTGTTACTGGCTCTACTCATGAAAATTATGAACAGTGGGAGGACAAGTGACAAGTGACAATAGTCCAATTAAATTACAATGATAGAAAAGTCTAAATGATGTCTCTCAAATATTTAACATTAAATATGTTGATACCTTTTGAAAGATATTCCTTTTTTGAAAACAATTACCTCTAGAATGTTGAATAATGCCTCCACAATGTACTAATTCAGAGAACAATAATGATCTATGATTAGCAATGAGTCATCATCAAATTCCTTTCAAAACATGCTAAAGCAATATTGTCATTAAAAGACAAATTAGTCTTTATATTTCTTAACAATGTGGGTGCAACTGCCTCCTGTTCACAGAGGGCTTGTATTAGATAAAATTGATGCATTAAGTATCTTTCTATACTTTTAATCAGAGTAAAATATTGAAATTATTCACTCCATTTTGTAAGATCTTATCAGAAGGATGATAGGATTCCAAGTACAAAAGAAATCAATAAACTGGAATGGCTACATCATAAAGATTCCACATAGTTATTAAATTAGAAAAACTAACTTTCTCATTTAAAATGGATTGCAAGTGAACTAAATTTTACTCAAACATGTCCCCTTCATACTGACTTTTCAATTAATTGTAAATAAAACAAAAAGGTGTAGATGTAAAAATGTGCCAGGTAACAGTGTCAATGCTGGGATGACTGTTCAAACAAGACATAAATTTTTGTTCCATAAAATAGTGTTATATGAATTTTTTAAATTTTATTTTTATTGGTATGATTTTGTTTTAAAGAGTGTAAAATTTTATGTTTTAGGGATATGATGATGATATAAGCTCCACTAAAGTGTCAGTGTCCCGTTTCCACCTTCTCCTCCTTGAGAGCCATGATTTTGTGCTCAGAGTCTTAGATTTTCTTTGTACTGAACATTATTTATCCTTCTGTTTTTTTTCCATATTATGTACAAGGGCCATCTCAGTCTGCCTCCTCTCAGGAGGATGGGATCTGAGGAACCTTTTGGCCAGCTTTGTGTTTCCTCCTGAGTGGTGGTTGCCGTGGCTGCAGTGTGTGCTTGCTGCCGCCACTGCTTCCCTTGTGCTTTGTGGTTGCCATGGCTGCAGCATCTGCTCCGCCGCTGTTTCCCTCCTGCATCGTGGTTGCCGTGGCTGCAGTGTTCGCTCCAGCTCCAATCAGGAGGGGTTGGGGGCTGTGAGATCCTCTGAATCCAGACTCTCTGTCTCATGTTCATTGATTTAAAGAAAGCCTTTGATTCTGTGGAGACTGAAGTGGTCATTGAAGCCCAAGCTAAACAGGGCATTCAAACCGAATACATAAAGATCCTTCTTGAGCTATATTATGGTTTCACCAACAGGATCTCTCCATTATACAGCAAAGTGATCATTGATGTCAAAATAGGGGTTCGACAGGGTGATATCATTTCACCAAAACTCTTCAGCGCCACCCTCGAGAACATCATGCGACAATTAGAATGGGAAGGAATGGGAGTAAAGATAGACGGTTGGCAACTACACCCCTCTGCTTCGCTGATGACACCGTTCTAATAACACCAAACATTAGCCAAGTGGCACAAATGCTGGCTGACTTTGACCGAAAATGTGGAAAGGTAGGTCTACAGCTGAATCTCAACAAAGCTATGTTCATGAAAAATGAGCTAGTTCCTGAGGCTCCATTCACTCTCAATGGAACAAACATCTCTGAATGCAGCAGTTATGTGTACCTAGATCAAGAAGTTAACATGATGAACGACCTAAAACCAGAGCTGTGCAGGAGGAAGAAAGCGGACTGCCTTCAAAAACATCTAAGAAATAGCCAAAATGACAAAGAACCTCCAGCTCTGGGAACATCTCTTTGACTCCACCATTCTCCCTGCATTAACATATGCCTCAGAGTCCTGGGCCCTACGAAAGCAGGGGTGAGAATGCCATTCGGGTCTCCCAAAGAGGAATCGAAGGAGCCATGCTTGGAATATCACGCCTCACTCAAGTGAGAGAAGGAATCCGGAGTTCTGACCTCCATCACTATTTGAAAATCAAGGATGCAGTCTCGTTTGCCAGGGCATCAAAAATCAGATGGGCTGGTCATATAATGCGATCTGGAGACGACTGCTGGACTAGATCCATTACCGATTGGATCCCTTGAGACGACAAAAGATAGCGTGGCTGCCCACCTACAAGATGGTCAGACTTCCTTATCAAGAACCTAAATGAACAGTTCGAGGCTCTCGGTGTTCCTGAAACAACCAAATGCCATTGGGCTACATTGGCACATGATAGGGTCAAATGGAAATATTATTAGTACCTGCTCGAGCAAATTGATGAATAATGGGATATCAAGTGATCAAGTGATGTACATGGGAGATTATCTAATATTTGCTTGCTCTTTTTGGCTTATTTCACTTAGCTTCACCTCTTTAATTCCATCCCTGTTATACCAAAAGACACAACTTCATCTTTCATTTTTAAAAGCTGTGTGTTATTCTATTATGTGTATATAGCATCTTTAGTCACTCATTTTTTCTTAGTTACTTGGATTGTTTCTCGTTTCTTGATTTTGCAACAAGCACTGCAGTAAATGTTAAGTGTGCTTGTGTGTTCTGTAATTAGTGTCTTTGTTTTGGGTTAGATATTTAGGTGTGGGATTATTGGTTCTCTGGTAGTTCAATTTTTTAAATTTTCCAGAAATATCCATACTGATTTTTCCACGGAAGTTACAAAAATTTACATTTCCATGAACAGTGTGAAACAAAAAGTTTTGTAGGGAGTTCAAGATGCCACTTTGTCTCACATTCATTGATCTAAAGAAAGCCTTTGATTCTGTTGAGACTGAAGCGGTCATCGAAGCCCTAGCCAAACAGTGCATTCAAAACCCAATACATCAAGATCCTTCGTGAGCTGTATTATGGATTCAGAACTAGGATCTCACCATTCTACAAAGTGGTCATCGATGTAATAAGAGGGGTTCTGCAGGTGAAGAATTTCACCGAAACTCTACAATACCACCCTCAAGAATGTCATGCGACAATTAGAATGGGAAGGAATGGGAGTGAAGATAGATGGTCGGCAACTACACCACCTATGCTTCGCTGATGACACCGTTCTAATAACACCAAACATCAGCCAAGCAGCACAAATGCTGACTGACTTCGACTGAAAATGTGGAAAGGTAGGTCTACTGCTGAATCTCAACAAAACGATGTTCATGAAAAATGGACTAGTTTCAGAGGTCCCATTCACTCTCAATGGGACAAACATTTCTGAATGCAGCAGTTATGTGTACCTACGTCAAGATGTCAACATGATGAATGACCTAAAACCTGAGCTGCGCAGGAGGAAGAGAGCAGCATGGAATGCCTTTAATAGCATTGAAGAAATAGCTAAAAAGGAAAAAGAACCTCTGGCTCCGGGCACATCTCTTCGACTCCACCATTCTCCCTGCATTAACATTTGCCTCAGAGACCTGGGCCCTACGAAAGCAGGATGAGAATGCTATTCAGGTCTCCCAAAGAGGAATTGAAAGAGCTATATGCTTGGAATATCATGCCTCACTCAAGTGAGAGAAGGAATGTTCCGACCTCCAATGACAATCCAGAATCATGGATGCTGTCTCATTTGCCAAGGCATTGAAAATCAGATGGGCTGGACAAGTAATACAATATGGAAACTTTTGCTGAACTAGTGGATCCCACGGGACGTCAAAA
The DNA here is from genome assembly GCA_021461705.1 of Cryptotis parvus. Classification (NCBI taxonomy): domain Eukaryota; kingdom Metazoa; phylum Chordata; class Mammalia; order Eulipotyphla; family Soricidae; genus Cryptotis; species Cryptotis parvus. The sequence goes on from JAJIBD010024777.1 coordinate 67,154, forward strand.
GGTCACCTGGCCACCCACCTACAAGATGGTCAGACACAGACCAAGACCCTGAGAGAATGGTTTGAGGCTTTCGTACTCCTGAAGCAACCAGATTCCATTGGGCTACACCGGCATGTGATAGGGTCAGATGGAAACATTACTGGTGCCCGCTAAAGCAAATCAATAAATAATGGGATGTCCATTGATCAGTGATCAAGTGATGAAAAGAGTATGTAATATTTTCACCTCATCCCTACCAACACTTTTTGTTTTTGCCCCTTTTGATATGGGTCATTCTCACTAGCATAAAGTAATTGAGAGCCCAGAAAAAGCATCACATATATGAAGTTAACTTACAACCAAAGTAACCAACGGATGTATTGAATTTTTAATTAAATACATCAGAATAAAAAATCTCCTTTCGGGACTGCTATTGGAAGCATGTTAAATAATATTAACATGCATACCTATGCTTATATTAAGGCATACATTATTTTAAATATGTAAAATAGCTTTTTAAGAAGCTTGACGACTTTCCTTTTTATTTTAAATAATGGTATTGATTGATTAGAAGTTTAGGTAAGGGTAATTCCAGAAGTTAAAGATTCATATTTTAAATTGATCCTTGTACTTTGAAGTGCTTCACACTCACTTTAAGGATGCTAGTTGTGGTAATGGTGGTGAGGAGGGTTAGAAGGTTAGAGCATGTTCAAATGTGATACCACTCCTGGGAATCTACTCTGGGAAACCAAAAATACGCAGCGGAAACACCATCCCTACTTTTATGTTCATAGCAGCATTATTCACAATAGCCAGAATCTGGAAGCAACCAGAGTGCCCGAAAATCGATGACTGGATAAAGAAGCTTTGGTGCATCTACACAATGGAATACTATGCAGCTTTTAGGAAAAATGAAGTTATAAAATTTGCCTATAAATGGATGGACATGGAGAAGATTATGTTGAGCGAAATTAGCCAGAAGGAGAGAGACAGATACAGAATGACTGCATTTATTTGCATGGCATAAATAGATATGTACATATTATGATACCAATATCCAAGGTCAAGTGAAATATATATCAGGAGGTCTTGTCAAAGGTGGAAATTATCACAAACGTGTGGGAGTCAGAGGCTAGGTAAGACAGAAAATGGAACAATGTGCTAACAATTGTCGAGTGTACTAATGCCAACCTAGAACTGAGCATTAAATAGAGGCAAAAAGATACATATGGCAACCCTTTAATGTATGTTCTGTAATCCATAGTCTGGAGGGAAAGGAAAAGAGAAAGAGAGAGAAACAGAAAGAAATAAAGAACCTGCCATGGAGCAGGGCTGGGGAAGGGGGAGGGAACCCGGGGATGTTGGTGGTGGGAGATGGGCACTGGTGGAGGGATGGGTGCTGGAACACTGTATGACCAAAACCCAAATATGAACTTATTAATTGTATATCTTAGTAATTGTAAAAATAAAAAAATTAAAAATGTGATACAAGATTTTCCTAATTATCTGCCATGTTTTTCATAACCTAAAATGTGGTAGGAAGTGAGCTAAACACAGAGGAATATAGAGGGAAGACTAAACACAGAGGAATATAGAGGAAGACAGGTATAATTGCTCTCTGCCCAGCAGTCTGAGTCAACGTCCAATAGGGAAATGTAAATTTAGAAAAAAAAATGACAATAAAATATGAAGGTGTGCTGGGTTTTAGGAGTTTGTAACTATGGAACTTAATTTGGGTATGACTTATGTTCTTTTTTGTTGTTTAGTTCCTTTTTGTTGAGTTTTGAAAGTCTCATCTTTTTTTGTTTGTTTGTTTGTTTGTTTGTTTTGGGCCACAGCTGGGATTCCTCAGCACATAGTCCTGGCTCTGTGCTCAGAGATCATTCCTATAAGAACTTGGAGTACTGTATGTCATTCTGGGTATCAAAATGGGATTAGCCACATGAAAAACATATGACTTACAAATCTTTCTGGCCCTTTTCTACTTTTCATTGGGGTAATATGACTTATAAGTTTCTGTACTATTATTACAGGAATAATAATTTATATCTAGTTTACCACCACATTTTCAGAGTGTTATAACTGTGCACCCCAGTCCCAAGAATTTTAAGCACATAAAGAGTTGCAGACAGGAGATATTGAGATAATTCTCTATAGCCTCATAATTCTTTGGAGGTTTTAGTAGAAAGAGAATACTGAAGGAAACTCCAATAAAGTTTAGTGTCTGCTGAGTTCATAGACTGGGGGTCACAGATGTAGTGTCTATATGTTGAATATAACATATTCAACAATATATACATTATAGTATATGTTGAATCTAATGTATATATTGTTGAATATGTGATATATAGGCAAAATTAGGTTTGTAAGTTGGAAAGATCAATCTGCCTGTATTAATTGAGAATTTGGGGGTAAGTGTTCATTAAAAGAAACTTTAGAAATAATAATGACAAAACCAAATTAAGAGAACCTTGATTAAGGAAGCAGAAACAAAAGTAGACTTAGAAACTAAGAGTCAAGAAATAGTCACTGTATTTGATTCCTAGTGTTGCCCTGAGAAAGTAGCAGAAACCAGGTGCCTTGGCATTAGGAATAGGGTTAGGTGTTAGGTTGTTTCAGGTTAGGTGTTAATTTTTACTCTTCATGTTTAAAAAATAGAAGGTAAGCATAGGTGATTGTTATAATTGGTCTAATTTTTAGTTTTGGGCAGTGGAAATGTCAAGCTTACTTAAAATTAGTAAGTTCATTGTGTTGCAATTTCAGAGTCAAGAAGTTCAAAATACAGGTGCCAGCAAGGCTGTGCTCTCTGTGTGCTCCAGGGAAAGTGTTTCCATGTTATTCTTTAACTTTATGGCATCTTTAGGTAATCTTTAGCTTCCCTTTTCTTTGGGTGCCTAAATCTAATGTTTGCTGTCATCTTGACACAACATCTGCCTCTCTGTCTTTGTCATTGGGGTTGCTCTGCTATCTGTAAGTACAGCACTATACATAGATTTATGGCCCACTGTTTTCTGATAGGACTAGTTATCAAGCTATATTTGTAGACTGTATTATTTCCAAATATTGCCTAATTCTGAACTTCAGAGTGCTAAGACTTCAAAAAAGCACCTTTGGGTGTTAAAAATCAAAACATATACTGGATCATCTTAAGAGTTTTGAGGGGGAAAATAATAGAGAATGAGAATAACTCGGAGTTTATAGTTTGGATGACTTGGTTGTTTGTACTGCTGTTTTCAGAGGAGAAATAAAAGTGAGGAGTTTTGGTGAGAGTAATTTGTAGTAATTTGCAAATATTAACTTTGAGATCTCTATAAGGTAATATTAGAGCTAAACAGATCTACAGTAGTGTTAGAACTGTCTCTTAGGCAAGAAAAGATAATAAATTGGAGATATATTTAGGAATCATGACTTAGAAAAAGACTGCTAATATCATAAAACTAGATGAGCGTACTCAGAAAAAGCTAAGGAAGAAGGTAAAAAAGAATCAAGGGCAGACATGAGTAAAAAATCCATAACTTGTAAGAAGCAATAGAAAAAGAGAAATTACTGAAATAAGGTTAAAAGGAATATCAGAATTGGGAGTGAATGTAGCAGAGTTTAATCTGGTAGATGCTGTCCTAGAGAAAGATTCTGCATGGGTTGAGGATGGAAAATATTGTCCAATGCTGTTGAACTAATCACATACATTGACAGTTAGGAGAGAGAGAGATACAGAGACAGGGAGGGGATATGTCATGTGAAGATAAAAGCAAAATTGAAGTTAGGCGTGCATGCCTAAGCAAAGGAAAGACAAAGGTTGCCAGCAGATCCCAGAAATTTCAGGAATAACACACAGTGCTGTTGTCTAAAGTAAATATAAAATCAACTTTTAGCTAGGAAAATTCAGAATTCTGGCTTGGAGTTATGGTTCAAAGGACTGGAACATGTGCACATATGTGCACGAGGCAGTCCAGGCTTGATCCTTAACATGCTGTGGTCCCTGTACAGTACTGGGTGAGTCACTCAGCCCCCTGCACTCCCCACCAAAAAACAAACCCAAATTGGAGCAAAAACTTGAAAGAAAATTTTAACTTCCTAGATAATCTTTTATAAAGTTATTTGTAAGGTTTTAATGGGTTAAACATGAGATAAATCAAAATATAGTAATGATGGCAAGTATTGGATCAGATTTACAGAGTGTTGATGTTCTTAACCAGGGCTGTGTGACATTTGGTAAATGACTCAGACTTCCTCTGCCTAGTTTACTTGTAAAAGTCAATTAATAATATTGACTTTTTAAAGTCAATATTAAGTCAATAAAGGTCTAAGATTTTATCATTCATGAAAATGAATGCATGGGATTACTATCATTATAATGAAGGATTGCTGAATACAATTGAGGAAATGGAGATGGGTTTAACATTATGTTTTCACAATGTATGGGGGCAGCTAAATATCCATGATTCACTCTCCCATAGAGTAGAATGGTTCATGAGATCTTGAAAAAACAGTGTAATATTCTAGCTCACTAGTAAGGAGAAATTACCTTAGTAGGGGTATATATGGATAGAACTCTAAGACAAGAGTGAAATTGAGAACAAATTCTGTGAATTTCTATACATCCTGTATCCATGGTAGTTTCTCTGTACATTAGAGTACTTTGTATTATGAGTACTCAGCCTTGGAAAACTTTATACTCTGAGTACCCTATTCAGAGACTCTAGACACTTAGTAACACCAAGCAAGCTATTGTACACAATGCCAGTGCTGCTTTGTGTATTTGCACTGTCATTTAGCCCGACAATGTATCTAAGCAATAGATTTATTTATATGTATATCAGCTCATGGGCTAGGATCATCAATATTGCATAGCTTTATACTCATTTTTTAAAAATTGTTTTTATTTTGGTGCAGTACTTTGAGATTCAGAATGAAAGCATGCACTATCAATTTATGTATTCATACATTTTTCATACTCTGAAAGAAGGACAAGACCAGTGGAGACGAAGAATGGTGTTACAAAGTCTAATGATGTATGCAGTTATTAAACTGGTCTTTAAAGAATTCAGAGTGAACAGAGAAAGATGTGATACAAAATTAGCTTATTACTTTGTTGCATCCCTTGGAATTGATATTAGTTGCAAACTGATTTCGGTCATTTTTGTCATGTTCTCTGAGATGAGTATACTTGGTCTTACATTAGTAGACATTGATGGGGATTGATGTGGTATGAATGGTGTACTTCTCTAAATTCATCTGTTAACACTTCTCAGGCCCAGATTTATGATACTAGGAATTGGCTAGTTAGGAAAGAATGTAGGTTGTTTAGGTTGGAGGTCCGTGGAATAGTATTTAAGAGAAATATAGTCTTTTTTGTCATGGAGGATTTAAGAAATCTAATACAGAAGAGAGAAATCCTCAGTCTAACTTGCTGGAAAACTGATCTCATTCTAATTTGCTGGCAACCTCATCTCAGAGTCCTAGCTACTAGAACTTGAAAGATAAATTCTGATTTTTGTTTGGTTGGATTACGGGTTACGGTACTTAACATATCCATCACACCACATAGTGATCATTCCTAGCAAAGATCAGGGGACCATATGAAGTGTTTGGGATTAAATCTGGTTCAGCTGCAGGCAAGGCAAATGCCCTATCTGCTAGATACCTTTCCAGCCCATTATGCCTTTCCATAAATGTTTAAACTCTATTCTCAGCAACTGTTTGTTTGGGGACCATACTAGTGGTGGTCAAGGCTTATGCCTAACTCTGCACTCAGGGATTATTCCTGGTAGGTTCTGTGGACCATAATGGGTGCTGAGAATCAAATTGGGGTTGACTGCACACAGGACAAATGCCCATCCCACTGTACAATCACTTTTGCCACTCTTAGAAACTTCTAGTTATATCATAAATTATTGTAATGATAATTACTCAACACTTTTTTAAAATAACTCCACTTACTGTTTTGTTGTAATAAGCACTTTAAAGAAATTGTGTCTGCCAAGTGGTCAAGTTTTTGGAGGTGAGTGAGAAGCTGAGACACTAATGGAAGAGGAGTGCCTGAAACAACTGTATAAGAATAACTTTGTAAACTATGGTGTTTAAACTATAAAGTTTAAAAAAATCAAATGGAGAGTTCAACAGATATTTTTTAAATTCTCTCAAGCCTGGAGGATGGCTATGTTGTTCTAGAGGTATATAAGAAAAACTAATTAGTTACAAGTCAGTGGGTGCTTTCAGACTTTAGGGATTAAAAATTCTCAGAGAATTCTGCTGAGAGAGCTGATTTTAATACCTTTTCTATCCATTGATGTTTGATGATTTCATCTTAAGGATAATTGACTAAAATACTCACTATTGTTTTGGATATTTTATGGATTTATTTAAAACTAGTGCTCCTATTTTTTAATATTTTATTATAACACCGTGAGATATACAATTACAAAGATGTTCATGTCCAGGTTTCGGTCATACATTGCTTCAGCACCAATCCATCCACCAATGCTCATTTCCCACCACCAATGTCCCCGATTCTCTCCTCTCTCCCCTAGCCTGCCTCTATGGAGAGTTCTTTATCTCTTTTTTTTTTCTCTCTCTCTCTCTTTCTTTTCCTCCTCTTACACACTGTAGATTGTGATACATATATGTAGAGGTTATCATGTGTATCTTTTGCCTGTATTCAATACTCAGTTCTAATTTTTTGAATTGTGTTCTTTTATAATTACAAAACAAACAATAATTTAAAGAGTGAATTCTTTTCTAGCAAATGATAATGATATAAGTATCATAGTCAATCTGTTTAGTTCAGCATCTGTGTCTTCACAGTCACACTTGGTCAGGCAAGTATTTGTCCTTTATATATTCACTGTATCACTGTCTTCCCATTCTTCATCGATTTGCTCAAGCGGGCACCAGTAACATCTCCATATGTCCTGTCTCATGCAAGTAGAGCCCAAGAGCACCTGCTTGCTCCAGGAACATAAAGAGCCTCAAACCATTCCATCAGGTCATGGGAATGAGGTCTAAAATTGCTTTACATATTAGTTTTGTAAAGCATATTAGCGTTACATATTAGTTTTGTGAATTGGTCAATTGAATTTCCTTCTAATTTTGGCCTCCCGTAGGGTAGTAAACTTGTTAACCAATACAGTTTATCAAGAGAAAAACAAGATTATAATTTATGCACTATCAGATCATAATTCTGAGTTTAAATGGTTAATTATGGCCTGTATTTTTTTTCAACCATATGATGAATTTGATATGCAGTAAGGGATATTTTATTTATTTATTTATTTTGGTAATAGATATTTTAAAACCTTAGTCACTTCCTAATCCCTGAATATGTGTAAGCAGTTTTTTTTAAATAAAACACAAGAAATGTGCCATCAGCTTTCTGACAACAGCAATGTCCTTCGCATCTTTTTATTTTTAATCCTATTTACAAATTTAAGGTCATGGCCTATTGTACCAGGTTTGAAAACAAAAAGTGATGCATATGAGAAATGTACTCTGACATTCTGAATAATATTGCTAAAAAAGCAGTCTCTCAAACTGTTTCAAAAGCAGTTTAATTATGTAGGAATAAAGGCATGTGTATGTTGTGCTATTGACATTGCCAATATGTTTTCACTAATCTACCCTGTCACCTATTTAAGATAATTCACGCAGTCACAGAATACAAACATTAGTTCAGAAGCGTTTTCTAGTACTTATGTAATTACTAGAGCCTAGGAGAAATCAACAACATTTTGTCTATAAAATCATTGTTATATTGATGCATTTTGGAAATTTGAATTATAATACTGACTTTACTGTGATTAGTGATGTCCCTTTTCTGTGTTCTCAGTATTTTCCAGAATCTGTTGCTCTAGCAATTAATCTTGGAATCCTGGGACACACATTGTGTGAGTGTGGGGCTTAACTAGTGAACTCTTTAAAGGTTTGTCACAGTCTCTACTGGAAAACAATTTTTATATCTAACAGTTTCCTCAAAATTGATGTTTCACCATATTATTTATTATATAAACTTGTGCACATGGGAGGTTTTTCTCACAAGCTTTATTTGAGAGTTATTATATTAATTCCTCATTTAAAAGAAAGCAAGAACATTTACATAAAGGATATAATCATAAATGAAAACCTGGAACCTGATAAGATAGACCAGAAAATGAATAACTTTTGTTTATGCTTGTGAATTAAGTACATGGAATCCAATTTTTTTTGTTGTTGTCACTGAAGTTGGTAAATGTAGGATCACTTGATCACTTGACATCCTGTTATTCATCGATTTGCTGGAGTAGGCACCAGTAACATTTCCATATGACCCTATCACGTGCCAGTGTAGCCCAATGGCATCTGGGTGCTTCAGGAATACAAAGAGCCTCAAACCTTTTGTTCAGGGTCTTGACGAAGAAGTCTGACCATCTTGTAGGTGGGCGGCCACATGATATTTTGACATCCCGTGGGATCAAGTCGCTAATGGCTCTAGTCCAGCGGTCATCTCCAAATCACATTATATATCCAGCACATCTGATTGTCAATGCCTTGGCAAACAAAACAGCATCCCTGACTCTGGATCTTTGATGGAGGTCGGAACTCCAGATTCCTTCTCTCTCTTGAATAAATCATGATAGTCCAAGCTTAGCTCTTTCAATTCCTCTTTGGGAGATCCAAATAGCGTTCTCATCTTGCTTTTGTAGGGTCCAGGTCTCTGAGGCATATATTAATGCAGGGAGAACGGTGGAGTCGAAGAAATGTGCCCGGACAGAGGTTCTTTGTTCTTTTAGCTATTTCTTCAATGCTCTTGAATGTGTTCCATGCTGCTCTCTTCCTCGTGCACAGCTCAGGTTTTAGGTCATTCATCGTTTTGACTTCTCAACCTAGGTACACATAACTGCTGCATTCAGAGATGTTTGTTCCATTGAAAGTGAATGGGGCCTATGGAACTAGTTCATTTTTCAAGAACATAGTTTTGTTGAGATTCAGCCGTAGACCTATCTTTCCACATTTTTGATCGAAGTCAGCCAGCATTTGTGCTGGTTGGCTAATATTTGGTGTTATTAGAACGGTCATTAGCGAAGGATAAACTGAATTATATAAAATTCTTTGCAATATGTTGAAAAGGAGAATATATTTGTCTTTTCATTTTCCCATTTAGTAAATTTTGTCATTGGTTTTAATTCACATGAAGACACATTCATATGTTTAATTTATTATTAGTACTTTTCATGTCTTTTCAAAGAAATCCTATATTCTATCTCTTTAAGCTTCTAATTCATTATAAAATTAGTTTTAGTTCATGGTCTGACAGGGAATATCAAGGCCTGTTTTTTCCCCCATTCATTATTACTACCTATTTGTTGCAGCACCATTTGTTAAAAGACGTTCAGTATCATATAAATGCCTTATTTTATATGACAAAATATCAACTGATCATTTATGTGTGTGTCTAGTTCTAAACTCTTTTTGCCATTGTATTAAAAATCTTCTATAATATTTTGCTTATAAGAGCCAATGACTTTAAATATTCCAAATGCTCTTATATGAGAGGAAATAACCAACTGTGTTTTAGAGATTTGTAAATCTGTAATTACTGTAAATCTGTAAGTCATGCAGATTCATTTTGAAAAATAAATTCAGCAATTCCATTGTGTTTATCTCATAGAGGGAGTTGTACAAACCTAGAGTCTAGTCTCTAATACACCTAAGTTGCTGGTGTAGCCATAGTGGTTGAATCCTGTTCTGCAGAGTAATACAATCTACAAAAAAGTTATTACAAAAATATTACTACTAAGGTTGGAGAGATGGAATACAGTGGGTAAGGCTCTTTTCCTTGTACACGGCAGACCCAGGATCCGTCCCAGTTATCCCATAAGATCCCTTGAGTCCTACCAGGAGTGTAGATCCAGGAGTAACCCCTTGAGTATCCCTGGTGTGCTGCCCTCCCCACGTATCCCCCATCCCCTCAAAAAACCAAACACTGCTGTTAAAACCAGACTGGTTGTGAAGAGGTCCCACTGGTATAGTCTTTAATGGATTGCCATTGTATATGTGTTCTGTTGTTAACAAAATGTTCATAAGTGCTTTATATATAAAGGAACAAAAAAAACCACATTGGTAAATGCATGTGAAAAATTGTTACAAGTTTAAGCTGGAGCTGTAAAGGATAAACTTAAAGGGAGGAAGGAGTTTAGTTTTTTAGAAATTTATTTTTAAGCTGATTTAACTGTGTCATACCATAAGTACACTGAACTTCCTGCAAAGGCCCAAAAACCATCACTGATTGCAAAAAGGAAAAATAGACTAGGGTCTTAAAGCGATAGTTAAAAACTGAGCATTGAATTTAGGCAAAAAGATACACATGATAACCTCTAAATGTATGTATTGCAATCCACAATGTGTAAGAGAAGGAACAGAGAAAGAGAGAGAGACACACACAAGAGAGAGAGAGAGAAGAGATAAAGAGCCTGCCATCAAGACAGGCTAGGGAGGTGGGAGGGAATTGGGGACATTGGTGGAGGGAAATGGGTACTGGTGAAGGGATGGGTGCTGGAACACTGTATGACTGAAACCCAAACATGAACATTTTTATAATTGTATAATAAAATATTTTTTAAAGTGATCGATTGTTTGCTTCATATATTCCTGTTGTAACCTCTTTTTCTGGCTCTCTTTGCTGCGCTTGCATGAACACTGAGCACCAGGACGTAAGTTTGGGGAGCTCAAAGAAATTATGAAAATGCTTGCAAAAGTAGTCAGGCACCAGGAAGTGCTTTTTCCTAGTGAAAGGCTAGTGTGTCTGCTGTCAAGCTGTTACTCCTGCCTAGCAGAACAGTCTACTAGCTGATGTTAATAAAAACTCCTCCAAATTCTAATAATTTTTCGTCTGATGGTCTTTTGATTGTGAAACCACAATAAGGTAACAAGTCTGAGCTCGCTGCTTCTGAAGAAGGGTCACGTTCCTCATTCCCATTATTATGTCAGGCTTGCCTTCCTGCATAAAGTCAACATTTTGTTTGACACTTGTAAAGTAATTCTATTATCTCTTTGAGAGAGAGGTGTGATGTGAGGTTTCATCTTTGCCAGGTACCTAGGGAGAGTATTCCATATACAGATTTAAAAAAATACTGTAGGCATCTGAGAGAGGGGGATGTCTTAAATGACATCTGGAGAATAAGCATCACATTTTCTGCTGACTATATAGTTGCTATAGCAACTGTTCACCTGTAATTGCAGCAAGAAATTGGCGATAGACAACATACAAATATGTTGTGTCAAATAAAACCTTATTAAAAGATTCTTAAATTTGGGGGGTTGTAAGAAAGAGGATGTGGGGTCCTTGGGGGGAAGGAGAAGGGAGCACTGGTAAGAGGTGTGTTGGAATTATGTGCATCGGAAACCATTATTAACAGATTAAGAACATTTTAAGTCATAGAATTCCAATCAATAAATAAAATGTAAGTAAACCACATCAAACTATTTCAGAAATTTGGATACATATAATTTTAATATGACAAAAATGACTATTATTTTGATTTATCAGTTATTTAAAATGTAGAAGAAACAAAAGTAAGCACAAAAAGTCCTATTTTAAGGACAGAACATAAACATTTGGAGAACTAGATTTGATCTGAGGGTCATAGTTGTCTTCTCTGATATAGATTATGGATAATATAAATTATGTTGTTGCAGGACTTCTGATAGAGATTAGGCAATTACGTGCCTATATTATTTTTATATGACAGTGCACAAAATTTTACAATACTGTTTCTTCTTTCTATTTGACTGGTTTTAAAAAGTGAAGCAGGCAGGCAGATAGGAGGACCTGACAATGATTTTCCTTGTAGAATTTTTTGGAGATGTTACTTGTCACCAGTCTTTGTCTTATCCCAGAGACATGAAAGGCTGTTCTCCTATAGAGATGCAGAAGTTGAGATACTTCCCAGAGAATGAAGGATGCCCTCTTCTTTTCAAGAAACAAAGAAAAGACTGGAGAAGAACCCAAGAGAACCACAATTAATTTAAAATTTTTACTCTTATGACAACTCCTTAGTAAATGACATACCCTAGCAACTATTTTTGTCTGCAGAGAAATTCCCAGGGGGCAGCTTATAGGGAAAACCCATTAAAGTGAACTTTATGAAGGCCAAAGGCATGCATTTCCCATTCTGGGGATTGCAAGTATCTCAGTTTGGGATATTTAATTCCTTTCTTTTTACTTTGTGGGATATCCTTGGCCTTCTTCCCTCTGGAGCAGTCTAGTTTTTCCCCCTGCTATTCCACTTTTTCATATTTCCCTGAATAAATCTACTTAATTCATCTCTTGTGCTGAAATTCTTTTTCTGTGAGGGTATGCAAATGATCTGGACACCTCATTGGAAATTAGGACTGATTTTCCTTATCCAGCAAAGAATAAGAGACCACAATTCACCAAATATCCGGGTGGTGGGGACTAATTCCTGAACCCTGTAAATCAAGTGAACCCAGTAACAACTGGATGGCTGCACAGTGGGGCCAATGCTAATGGCAGGCATTGCAGTCCTAACCACTCCTACACCCCAGACACTTTCCTGGGAGACTAAGGTAGTTGAACAAGACTAAAAAATAGTGTAAAATGAAGAAAGGCAACATGGCTAAACAAAAATATTCTGGTACATATACTGAATATTTCCAATTTCCTCTCAAAATATCAAGTCCTAACTGGATATTTTACATCTAATAAACATTGGAGGGTGCTTGCTATTATGCTTCTGAAATGACATTTTCTTCATACGACCTTTCTTTCTAACAATAACTTATATTTTAATTAAATTGGACCATTTTATATAAAATATCTGTGTTGTATATTTTCAACTTCCTTTGTCAAAAGTGATGGTTAAAGGTCACGGGCTTAAATAATTATTGAGATTAACAGATTTGGTAATTTATGTGAAAATGGCATGTGCATAGTAGTTTTCTCTCAGAACACTGAATATTACTAAAGTTTGAATAGTCTTGAGGGAAATAATATAAGAATAAAATGAACCAAATGGTTATAAAAAGTTAAAAAATTGAAAGATTTTTCTCTATTGGCTTTGGAGTTTATGTTATATTTTTTGTATTATCAACGTTGTTTCTCAGTTTTTATAAACTGTGACTATGAAGAGAGAATGACAAGGCAATAAATCCTATTTTATTGATAAATGTCATGATTGCTTGAAGTCTTATGAAACACACAGAGATACTGCTCTTCACTAATTTAAACTTAATAGTCTAAATCTCAAACTTTATAATGAACATTGAAGGCAAAGATGTAAGAAAACAAAATGGGGAAATTGATGGGAGTGAAGCAATCACACTAAAAAAACTATTATCTTTATGTTCAAATAGTCATCATATATATTTATATCACTTTATTCAATTAAATAAAGTTACATTTAATGACGTTTTAATCTGTTTTCTCATTTGTATAGAATTTTCCAAGTGGTATAAATGTGACTGAAAATATTAGCAACTCTTATGATCTGTCTATTTTAACAAAGGATTAAAGAGAAATTAAGTGTTTATCAAATAAGGGATTAGTTACATTGCAATAGTTTTTAACATAGTATTACCCAGCTTCAAAGAATAATGAAGCATGTTGAAATTAGATAGTATGTAAGATTATGAGATACTTTATTAAATGAAATGAGCAAGGTGAAGAATTTAATATATAACATGCAACATTTTATGGGATAATAGGAAAATGAATACTTGTGCTTATTAAATTGTATCATTTTTCATCAGTTGTCTCAAATTACTTATTTATGTTATCATCATGAAATTATATACAGGGACAGGATAAATAGTTATAGCAGATAGGCCACTTGCCTTGCATGTGACAGTCGAGTTCAGGACTGATCCACCCCTCATGTGGTCCCTAATACCAGCCAGGTGTGATCTCTATGTTCAGGACTAGGAATAAACCTTGAGCACTATTGGTATGGCCCCAAAGCTAATAAAACAAACAAAAGACAAAGTTAAAAAAGTGAGAACAAATGTGAGCATAAGGTAAAACCAAAGCTATTTAGGGATGCATGTGTTGAAAATATTTTTGCATTTCTGCAGCAGTGGAGCTTTTTGATTGTATTTTGTTTACGCTTAGGATCCTAGGTTGAGTTCAAACTTGGAGTTTTAATTAGCAGCTATATAGTTAGTGAGAAAACTCCAGAGCAAATTTTCTCACTTCAGAGGTGTAATTTTTTTTAAGGTAGAACCATGCTTGGGATGTTGGAATTATCTCTAGCTTAGGGTTTCAGTGGCAACAGGATATAGAATTTCAAAATTTAGAAACCAAAACCATGTTATGTATCCTTTGAGAAGAAAAGATTTTTCCTCCTTCCCTTTTCTCCTGTATATAGTGTGTGGGCTTGTCAATCTTTCTTCACCCACTCATGTGGCTTTTCCTATCTTGTCTGTAGACTATTTTTTCATCTGATTTTTGTGGTATTATTCAAGTGTAAGGGACTAGGTCAAAGAGACTTGTCACTTATTCATTATTTGGTGATTAAGAAACTTGTCTCTGATACAGAAAATACATCATATGTGTTTGAATAGTTATTTTAAGAAGCAAAACAAAAATATCCATCAGGACTGTAGAGTCTTTTAAATCAATATTGGTCGCATTGTTTAAAGGAAGGCTCTAGACTTTAAGTGGGAGTACAGAAATTAATGCCATGGTATGAGTGCTTATTTACTCAAAATTATTAGAATAATGAATGTTCCTTTTTATTTTTTGTTCCGTAATTAATATGGTTCAATAATGAATTTCTTATTGACTTGATCACTTTACATCCATTATTAATTGATTTGCTCAGGCGGGTGCCAGTAACATTTCCTGATTGCTTCAGGAATATGAAGAGTGTCAAGCCATTTGTTCAGGGTCTTGACAAAATCGAACCATCTTGAAGGTGGGCGGCTATGTGATCTTTCGACATCCCGTGGGTGGGATCCAGTCTGTAACGGCTATAGTCCAGCGGTTGTCTCCAAATCGCATTACATGTCCAGCCCATCTGATTTTCGATGCTTTGGCAAACGAGACAGCATCCCTGACTCTGGAATAGCGGCAGAGGTTGGAGCTCTGGATTCCTTCTTTCACTTGAGTGAGGCATGATATTCAAACATAGCTCTATTGATTCCTCTTTGGGAGACCCGAATCCGCGTTCTCATCCTGGTTTCATAGGGCCCAGGTCTCTGAGGCGTATGTTTATGCAGGGAGAATGGTGGAGTCGAAGAGATGTGCCCAGAGCTGGAGTTTCTTTTGTCTTTTTTTAGCTATTTCTTCGATGCTTTTCAAGGCATTCCATGCCGCCTCTCTTCCTCCTGCGCAGCTCATGTATTAGGTTGTTCATCATGTTGACTTCTTGACCTAGGTACACATAACTGCTGCATTCAGAGATGTTTGTTACACTGAGAGTGAATGAGGCCCCTGGAACTAATTCATTTTTCATGACATAGTTTTGTTGAAATTCAGCTGTAGACCTATCTTTACACATTAGCGGTCGAAGTCAGCCAGCATTTGTGCCACTTGACTAATATTTGGTGTTATTCGAATGATGTCATCAGCGAAGCGGAGGTGGTGTAGTTGCAGACTGTCTATCTTCACTACGATTCCTTCCCATTCTAATTGTCACATGATGTTCTTGAGGGTGGCACTAAAGAGTTTTGGTGAAAAGGTATCACCCTGCTGAACCCCTCTTTTGACATCGATGATCAATTCTTTGTAGAATGGTGAGATCCTGATGGTGAATCCGTAATACAGCTCACGAAGGATCTTGATGTATTGGGTTTGAACGCCCTGTTTGGCTAGGGGCTTCTATGACCTCTTCAGTCTCCACAGAATAATAGGCTTTCTTAAAATCAATGAACGTGAGACAGAGTGGCATTTTGAACTCCCAACAAACTTCAGTGAGCTTGGTTACTGTGTGGAAATGGTCAATTGTGCTGAATCCTTTTTAGAAGCTAGCTTGCTGCATGGTTGTCTTTCATCTAATGTTCTGCCAATCCTGTTCAGGATGACTTGAGTGAACAGCTTATAGATGACAGACAGCAGGCAGATGGGGCGATAGTTGCCAATGTCATGGATGTCTCCCTTCTTGAACAGTAGAACTGTCCTGCTGGTTTTCCATTGGGAGGGCGCCTTGCATTCAGACAGGTAGAGTGTGAAGAGCCGAGTCAGTGTATTGATGAGTACTGAAGACAGATTCTTCAGGTGTTTGGGTTTGACTTTCTATGGGCCAGGTGCTGTTCCCTTCTTTACCAACAAAATGGCATGTTGGATTTCAGAAGGGAGAACGTTGGAGATGACAAATCCACCCTGTGGAATTTGGTATGTGGGTAGGTGGACATGGCTATCAAAGAGATCTGAGTAGAAGTCATGGATAATCTCCATTGCCTTTCTGGAAGATGTGATAGATCCATCAGGACTTTGGAGGGCAGTCATCTTGGTCTTATAGTTGGTGAAGGACAGGTGGGTGTTGTGAATGCTTTTCCCGACTTCTGCTGCATCTTCCAGTATTTATGCTCTTCTCTCTTTGAGGTTTTCCTTTATCACTTCTCTGCACTGCTTTGCTAGCTTGGACATTAGTATTTGGTCGCTGAGGCTCGCGCCTTACCAAGTTGGCAAATGAGCTCAAGAGTTTTTGAAGACAGGCGTTCTTTTGTGGATTTTTTTTCCTCTCGGCATTCTTGGTACAATCATGGAGGTGCTGAACCAGTCATTTGTATTCTTCATTGATGTCATCAATGATGGTATCTTCCCATGTTGCCGCAATGGTGCCAAAGACTTCCCAGTTGGTGGTCGTTGTGGGAGTTCTCTTCTTAAACTTTGCAGCCTTTCTCCCCATTTCGTGAAGTAGAATTTCTGCGTGAAGGAGGCGGTGGTTCGATCATGTTTGGAATTTTGGGATGACAGCAACATTGGTAAGGCGAAACTGTAAATTGAAGATGACGTGGTCAATTTCATTGTGGTACTGTCCACCAGGGGATTCCCATGTCCAACATTTATTCAGCCTTCTGGAACTGTAAGTTCCCATGAATGGTCTTGGTGGACATGATGAACTCAGATAGTCTCTCGCCCTGTCATTCCATTCTAGGTCATGGGTCCCAATGTGGAGTTCTTCGGCCGATCTTCTTGTTCCTCTCTTGGTATTAAAATCACCGACTATGATCTTGTAAAAAGTGTGATCTTTTTTATAGAACTCCTCCAGTTCCATGTAGAATTTCTCAATTTCTTCTTCCTTGTATGTGGATGTTAGTGCGTAGACAAGGAAGTTAGAAACTGCTGGCAGTGGGCCACATCCCTTCAAGTGTAATCATCCTATCTGGTTTTGTTAGGCATTCAAATGAATCAAAGTCCGTGGCCATGTTCGTGTTGACAAGGACACCGATGGCACCAACACCTCTTTCACTGTATGTTCTGAGGAAGAGTTCTTCTCTGGTGTCAAAAATGGCGTGATGCAATTGACCCCTCCTCGTCTCAGTCAGACCAATGATGTCATACTTGAACTTTTGCGCTTGCACCATCAGGTCCTCCAGATATGCTTTAGTTGCCAGTGTACGTGCATTGAAAGTACAGACTCATTTTAGTCCTTCTTCGCTTTGGCAGATTAGTATGGCCTTTAAATTTTATCAGGCCCTCCCTGTAGTCCTTCTTTATGCTGCCTTATTAAGGGCTCTTTCAGGGTCAGGAAGATGAATATTTTCTATTACTGGTTTTGGATAATTGTATACGCATCGTACAGCTTGCCAGGCTCTGCCATGCGGGTGGTATACTCTTTCTTAGTAGCTTGCTGGGCTAAGCACTGCCAGGATTAATTTCTGAGTGCAGAGCCAGGAGTAACCCCTGAGCATCACTGATAGTGATGTCGCTCTCCTCCTGACAAGCAGGACATACCCTTCAGCTACTCCACATAGCAGGGGGACACATGGCCTGTGCCCAGGTCGTCCCACTGACGGTCCTTGATGAGCGCAGCTAACATGGCGGAGGTAAAGACGGTAAAGAAAGATAACCCCCAGGTGTCCATAATGTGTAGTCCCGGCCGGGTCTGAGGCCCCACCAGAGTCGCCTGGGAACGGGGCCACAAGCCAAGGGGCTCCCCGACCTCACTGACCTCACTTTTTGCTGCTCACAGCAGCAGTCCCGTGCTTCCTGCATGGCCAGTCCAGGGCCTGCTCCAGCGTCTCCCGCCTCATCACACTCCTAGGCCCTATTGTCTGCGCGCGCCCAGGGAGCTAGGCTGCACAACTGGTGCCACCACGGCTGTTCCCGCCGCTCCCTGCGCCGCCATGGGACCTGAGTTGTGGCTCTGTTCACTGCCCGGCTCCCACCTCCACAGTCGCTGCCGCCTAGCAGCTTCCCGTGCCTCCGCCGCCACCTCAGGCCACCGCCATCTTTAATATATATGGCCATCATAGACACCAATATATATTGAAATCAGGAGACCAACTAGGAAACAATTATATTTTGGCTGGAATGTCATTTGAAGGTCATTTACTTTCACAGTCAAAATTTGAAGGGAAGGAAAAGAGAAAGAGAGAGAAAGGGAAAGAAACAAAGAACCTGCCATGGAGCAGGGCTGGGGGAGGGGAGGGAACCGGGACATTGGTGGTGGGAGATGGGCACTGGTGGCGGGATGGGTGCTGGAACACTGTATGACCAAAATCCAAATATGAACTTTTCAATTGTATATCTTTGTAATTGTAAAAATAAAAATAGACTCTTAAATTCAACTAATTCCTAATAAGATATGTATGACTGAGTATCAAAATGAACTCCCAATCTTCTTCCACTAATAAATAAATCTTGCAAGTTGTTCCCCTAATTCTTTCTGTCATTCTCTCTGTCTCTCCTTTTCTCTTTGGTTTTGGTGGTGCTGGGTAGAACTCAGGGCCTATTATATACAAGGCAGATACTTACTATCCATCTCCAACCCCTGATTCTCATTTTGAACCCAATTAAACTAAAGAACGACCTTCAGTCTCTATTTCACAACTTATTGCTGAGTTATTTATTTTCTTTTAAACAGGAAAAAAAAATACTGTTCAGGGGAGCTGTGTCAAGAACCGGGAAAATGCCCTACACAAGCAGAGTCCTGAGTTCAATAGCTATCATCACATGGTCCACTGACTTCTGCTAGCTGTATTCCTGAGGTCAGTGAACACCATGGGGATGGCCCTGCAATTTGCTAGCCCTACTTAGCCCAAACAGCACTAGAACAAAGCCCCTGACATTGACCCATCCAACCCAATTGTGTCTCCCCTGATTACTTGGGAAGACTTCTAAAGGTAAAAGTTAGATGTTACTTCTATTTTATTGTATACAGTAGAAATTCTTTATTTCCAAATTTGATGCTCAAAAATTTTAAAAGTGACAAAAGAGTAACCTTACTTTTCCTATTTTTTTTTACAAAATGCCCTGTAAGTCTTTCATTCTCCTTCATTACATTGACATTGCTAGTCCAACCAAGTCTCCCCAAGAGCCAAAGTGGATGAAAACTTCAAAGTTTTATATTTATATCTTGCCTCACTCTGCTTGGATTTATCATGTTGTGACAAATTTATTACCAGAACTTTGCCCACTGTGAAGATTCTGATAGTGTTTCATTATGAAATATAAAATACATCTGCAGGATTGTAAAAACATTCTAAGACAGAGTATAGAGTTTGAGAGATATTAGAAAGGTTATATTGTGTCCATTGTTAGCAGAGCATTGCTAGTTTATAACCTTGATTTTATTTTATATGATCTTTGACCTATGCTGTCTGTGCACTTTCCTAATATTTTCATAAAAGAGCCCTAAAGAATTTTTAACATAGTTTTAAAATTGTGTGATTATGAGCATCTGGCAAGTTGGTATAAATGGGAGTCACTTTTTGTGTATTTTCTAGAATTTAAAATAGTTCAGCTTTTTTATTCTATCTCTCAGTATTGCAGTTCACATATATATCACATAACATTTAATTAAATTGAAGGAACATATCACATACTGTAACTTTTCAGCCAGAAACTACTGAATCCATTGCAGAGATAAATGTGTCAGTGGGCAATAAAAAAAGTAGTTAGAGAAAAATAAAAACTTATAAACGTTGGATTTACTGATAAGAACATCCACTGGCATTACATATTTTGAGGGGAAAATGCCTAGAATCATTTCATTTAGCTTGATGAGGTTAACAAAGTGAAACAAAATTCCTTTGATAGTGCTTTGATTGCTGTTTTCCATAGCTCCAAGATAATTGTAAAAGGCTTGGTAAAAATATTTTAGAGAAAAACAGCCTCTTATTATGAGAATTGAAAACTGTGTTGGATAGTCCACTTCAACAAAAAGTGAACACTGTTGATTAGAAGCTTCAGTTTGACTCTTTAGGGTCATTTGTGAGACATTTTATTCTGTGCTGATATATTTATTTAGAATATTTTTTACAATTGCAGGACGAACCAGCTAAGTAAACTCTGGGAGTTGTAGCTCCCTGAATATAGTGTTTTGAAAAAATGCTTCTCTTTCATGTACTTCTCCAATTCATTCTTAAACTTCAGATAGTTTGTACAGAAAATGCTGAAGGAAGAAATATCATTTAATAGTGCCATTGGGCCACCTGCCCCTAAATGTGTTGCAGGTATGGCTGCGGTGCCCGGCTGCATTGGCAGGTGGCAGACAGGAGATAGGCTTGTCTACACTCCTAGGGCTCTTTCCTGTGGGCCCTGGTTGGTGGATGATCTGACATAGGAAAAGACTGGGCTCCCTGGGATGAACCCAAGGCTATGGCAGAGCCTGGCAAGCTACCCGTGGTGTATTTGATATGCCAAAAACAGTAACAATAGAGATGAACTGGACAAGGGACAGACCAGACGCAAAGCTGCGCTGCTCAGCCCACGTGGAGCAGCCCATGGAATCTCTGAGGAATTGGCTAGTCCCCAGCCGAGACCAATGTAGCTCCTAGGGTAAAGCAGTCATGTGGGAGTAAGTCATGCTGGCCAATTGGAGCAGGGATTTGGGCTCCTCTCTCTCCATGAGGTGGGTGTGGCTATGAGCTTGCAGTCTATGCAACCAGATGAAATGGACAAAGGACAGACCAGATGGACGGCTGTGACATTGTGCAGCCAAGCAAGAGGCCTAGATAACAAAGTAGGTTAAGACCAGGTCCTTCCCAGGATCTATTATATCTGTATACCTAATGATCATTGTAGTTGTAACAAACTGGGGAGGTTGATGGGGAATGAGGAACTATAATGTCACACTAGAACTCACTACTGAATATACATATAGATAATTGCATCATAACTGTAAGGCAAGTCACAAGGTGTAGGAGAAGAGAGAGAGAAATATAGAGAAAGAAATATAGAGAGAAAGATGAGAGATTCAGACACATGGGAGAGAGCTGTCATCTGGATCTCCCCTAGCTCAGCTCACCATGAGGCTCCCAGGAGGCAAGATGGGTTTTGGGAGTGGGCCCATCACTTCTGTAGGGCCTCGGAAGCAACCAGATGCAACTTGCTCATCACCTCTGTAGGGCCTTAGAAGCAGCTGGATGAGACTCACTCACCATAATAGCCGTTATTTTTTGATCCGAACCCCACAGCTCATCAGAACCCATGCAAGAGAGATGCTGATCTCAAAACCAGCTTAGAGCAGCCAGTACGAGCCTGGGTAGGCGGCTCTCAGAGATGGAAGTCACTGGGTGTTCCTGGAGATGGAGCTGGGGTTCCCATTCCCTCTCTGACCCATCCAAGAGGCCTGGTGGCCCCGACCACGAACTGCCTCAGGGCTCTCTGCCATGATGCAGAGACTCAGACGTGGGGGGGAGCTGCCATCTGGCTCTCCCCTAGCTCAGCTGACCATGCGGCTCCCAGGAGGCAAGATGAGTTTTGGGAGTGGGCCCATCACCTCTGTAGGACCTCAAACGCAGCTGGGTAAGACTTGCTCGCCATAATGCTGCCATTTTTGCGGTCCTGACCTGGTACATCAAACTAGTGGAACCAATCATGTTCTAGAATATATTACAATCTACAATGTATAAGAAAGGGGAGCAAGGAGAGAGTGAAAGAGAGAGAAAAAGGATGGAAGGAAGGAAGGAAGGAGAGAGAGGAGGGAAGGAAGGGAGGGAGGGAAGGAAGGAAGGAAGGAGAGAGGGTGGGAAGGAAGGGAAGGAAAGAAGGGAGGAAGGAAGGGAGGAATGGAGGAAGGGAGGAAGGGAGGAAGGAAGGAAGGAAGGAAGGAAGGAAGGAGAGAGAGGAGGGAAGGAAGGGAGGGAGGGAAGGAAGGAAGGAAGGAGAGAGAGTGGGAAGGAAGGGAGGGAAAGAAGGGAGGGAGGAAGGAAGGGAGGAAGGGAGGAAGGGAGGAAGGGAGGAAGGAAGGAAGAAGGAAGGAAGGAAGGAAGGAAGGAAGGAAGGAAGGAAGGAAGGAAGGAAGGAAGGAAGGAAGAAAGAAAGAAAGAAAGAAAGAAAGAAAGAAAGAAAGAAAGAAAGAAAGAAAGAAAGAAAGAAAGAAAGAAAGAAAGAAAGAAAGAAAGAAAGAAAGAAAGAAAGAAAGAAAGAAAGAAAGAAAGAAAGAAAGAAAGAAAGAAAGGAGATAAAGAACCTGCTTTGGAGGCAGGCTGGGTGAAGGAGGAGGGAGGTGGGGACATTGGTGATTGGAGATGGGCAGGGGTGGAGGGATGGGTTTTCGAACACTGTAGAACCAAAATTCAAACATGAACATCTTGTAATTGTATATCTGATGGTGGTATAATAAAATATTTTAAAAAGTCTCATCAACAAATTAGCTACTTAATCAGTGATGTGGAAGAGAGATATATAAATTGCACTGTTATATTTTAAGACATCAATTTTGTGTTGCAGTATCAATATAAAATTATGAAAAGATTTCACAAATATCTATCTAATTAAAGAATAGTTTATTGCTTTTTAGTTGGTGTAACATGGTCTCTGATAGTGTAAATACCTGTGCTTTGAGAATACAGAATTAAGCTCCACCATAGTGCAAAGAATGGTCTGTCTTTACTCAGTCCTTCTAATTCATTCCATCTCCTCCTCACTTCCCTTCACTCCCTTTACCACAGTATGGTAACCCTCAATTCTGTCATCAGAGTACAAAGATTAGTTTTCATTGGGTACTACTGTCTGTTCCCCTGATTTCTTTACATACCAAGTATGACTGAGATCACCCAGCACTTGTACTTTACTTTGTGACACATTTCCCTTTTCTGACTTTCTATAGTTCCTTTTAGCTCTCCTTAGCAAAAGGCAAAAATTCCATTATTTCTTATACCTGAATAGTATTCCATTGTTTGTATATATGCATATTCATACATATAAATCACAATTTCTTTAACTACTTGGGTTATTATGAGTAGTCCTGCAATGAACATAGGTTTACTTATATTTTTCCAATTAATTTTTTTTGTATTCTTGTGATATATGCCCAGATGTGAAATTGCTGGATTATACATTAGTTCTATTTTCAAATGTTTGTGAAGACTCCATACTGTTTTCCATATGTGCTAAACCTTTATGTAGTCATAAACCATGCAATAATGCTCTCTAGACTTAAAAAATAAATTGGTTTCAAATTGGGGTCAGCCATTGGATCAGCCAGTAAGATACTTTCATGCATCAGCTGATGCAGATTTGATGTCTACAGCACTACATATGGTCCCTTGAGAACCAGGAGTAAATGCTGAGAGCTACTGAGTATAGTTTATATATATTTAATTTAATATATATTTAATATTTTTCTAAATTAATTTAGAGAAACATTATTCATTGTAGGATTAACAGTAGTGTTTTAAATCAGATGATTTAACATCTGGGTCATCTTTAGGAATTTTTATGACCATCTGTCATATTGTCAGATCCATTAAGATAGAATTTTGTACATACATGTCTATAATGTTAAACCATTATCTTATCACTAGTGTTTTTAATTATCACCTATTCCACCAAGTTTTTTAAATATTTTGTATTTAGAATCTTGACCATAATTCTTTATATTTTAGGTGTCACACCTGGTGATGCTCAGGGGTTACTCCTGGTTCTGTACTCAGGACTTACTCCTTATGGTATACTGGGACCATATGGGATGCTGGGGCTTGAAACTGGGTCAGCCACATGCAAAGAAAACACCCTACACACTGGACTATTATTGTTCCAGCACCTCGACCATTTTCTATAGGAATACTTTGAGTAGCAAAGAGATTTCTAAATGAAATACATTTGGAATACAAAACGTATTAGAAATGTTTTCTTAACTATACATGTATTGACCTAGTCTAAGAAAAATGAGAATGCAATGTTACATTTTGAAAGTAATTCTCAGCAGTCAACTTAATGTTTGCCAAATGGAAATTCATTAAAAATGAATTAAAAGGCTATTTAAAAATGACTTTTCTCCTCTTACTTTATTATTATTTGAATTCTGTATTCCTCACATTGAATTTCATCAGCAAAATGATGTCATGGTACAGTTAGAGTTTCAATTTTCATAAAAATTTTATGAGGAAGTAGAATAGCTGTGAAGACAATCTATCAGAGACATCAGGAAAAGCAGCTGTAGTATTTGAAATTATCATATCTAGTTGCTGAGGTCAACAGTCTCAAGGTATTTTGTCATGTTTTATTCATCATTTATAATGTACTAAATGAATTGTATATTTGTCCATTTGGGTTATTTTTGCTGTTATCTTTATGATGACATTTGCATAGATTGCTTTGTTTTCTTCGTTTGTTTTTGAGAACACATCTGGCTGTGCTCTGCTATGCTGGAATCAGACCCACGTTTCCTGCATGCAAAGCATAAATGTTATACATTCAGCCCATGGAGCAATTATGTGGTGATCTAGCACTTTTATTTTTGTTACATGTTTTATTTGCATGATATATAAATAAAATTTTGTTACATGTTTTATTTGTCAGAGACCTACCCAGAAAGAAACCTATTTCAAACACAAATATGCTTAAATCAGAGACACAGATACACTGGCAGAGCTGCTACCAGCTCTCCCCCATTGAACTCTCTGTGCTCCACTGACCATGAGGGGTCCAGGAGGGAGAGAGACTTTCGAACTGAGCCCACCATCCCAAGAGAGACTCGGAAGAATCCAGAGGA
The DNA here is from genome assembly GCA_021461705.1 of Cryptotis parvus. Classification (NCBI taxonomy): domain Eukaryota; kingdom Metazoa; phylum Chordata; class Mammalia; order Eulipotyphla; family Soricidae; genus Cryptotis; species Cryptotis parvus. Next base: position 92,233 of record JAJIBD010024777.1, read on the forward strand.
ACCCCCACATAGTGCTGGCAGCATTTTTCATCATCTGGACTCCACAGCTCGTCAGCACCCCACCCAAGATAGAAAGCCAATCTCAAGCCCAGTTTGTCAGAGACCCACCCTACAGAGAAACCTATTTTAAGCCCAGATATGCCTGAACCAGAGACACAGATACACTGGGCAGCTGCTACTAGCTCTCCCCATTGCACGTGGCTGCTTTGCGGCTGCATGTTTTGTCTGTAAATTACCAAGAATATTATACCTGCCCCTCTAAGAGCCTGGCAAGCAACTGCCACCTGAATGGCAGAGCCTGGCAAGCTGTCTGGACGCATATTCAATATGCCAACCGGTAAAAACAATGTTTATCCCCTTGACCCTGAAAGAGATTTAAATATGGCAGCACTAAGAAGGATGAGCAAGGAAAGGCTGATAAAAATCTCAGGGCTGCCAAAATGAAGAAGGACTAAAATGACTGTCTGTACTTTCAATGCACATATGCTGGCATCGGAATCATATACCAAGGAACTGATGGTGCAAGTGCAAAAGATGAAGTATGACATCATTGGTCTGATCAATAAGAGAAGGCATCAATCGCAACACGCCATTTTTGACACCAGAGAACTGTTCCTCGGAACATGCGATGAAAGAGGTGTCGGTGGTGTCAGTGTCCTTGTCAACACAAGTCTGGGCATGAGCATTGATTCATTTTAATGCCTAACAAACCAGAATAGACGATTACACTTGAAGAGATGTTGCTCACTGCCGGCAGTTTCTATTCTCGTTGTCTATGCACCAATGTTCACATACAAAGAAAAGGGAATTGAGAAATTCTACATGGAACTGGAGGAGTTCTATAAAGAAGATGACACTTTTACAAGATCATAATCCGTGATTTTAACACCAAAATAGGACCAAGAAGATTGGCTGAAGAACTCCACATTGGAACCTATGGCCTAGAATGGAACAAGGAGAGAAACTATTCAAGTTCATCATGTAGACCAACATATTTCATCGTAACTCACAGTTCCAGAGGCTGAATCTAAACATTGGACATCGGAATCAGTCAACCTGAACAGGCTTGCAGAACATTAGATGAAGGACAACAATGCCAGCAGGCTGGTTTCCGAAAGGATTCAGCACAATCGACCATATCCACACAGTAACCAAGCTCATTAAGGTTTGTAAGGAGTTCAAGATGCCACTGTATCTAATGTTAATTGATTTAAAGAAAGCCTTTGATTCTGTTGAGACCGAAGCACCCTAGCCAAACAGGGCATTCAAACCCAATACATCAAGATTTTTTTGTGAGCTGTATTATGGATTCACCACCAGGATCTCACCGTTCTACAAGGAAGTGATCATTGATGTAATAAGGATTCTGCAGGTAAAGAATTTCACCGAAACTCTTCAATGCCACCCTTGAGAATGTCATGTGACAATGAGAATGGGAAGGAATGGGAGTGAAGATAGATGGTCAGCAACTACACCACTTCCGCTTTACTGATGACATCAATCTGATAACACCAAACATTAGCCAAGCAGCACAAATGCTGGCTGACTTCAACTGTGAATATAGAAAGGTAGGTCTACAGCTTAATCTCAACAAAACAATGTTCATGAAAACCAATCTAGTTACAGATGCTCCATTCACTCTCAATGGAACAAACATCTCTGAATGCAGCAGTTACATGTACTTCGATTGAGAACTCAAAATGATGATGACCTAGCACCTGAGCTGCATAGGATGAAGAGAGCAGCGTGTAATGCCTTCAAGCAGGATGAGGATGCTATTTGTGTCTCCCAAAGAGGAATCAAAAGAGCTGATCACACCTCACTCAAGTGACACAAGTTATCTGGAGTCCGACCTCCATCGATGATCGAGAGTCAACGATGCTGTCTGGTTTGCCGAGGTGGCGAGAATCAGATGGGCTGGACATGTAATGTGACTTGGAGATGACCACTGGCTAGAGTCGTTACTGACTGGATCCCACAGGACATCAAAGGATCACGTGGCCGCCACCTACAAGATGGTCAGTCATTTTCATTAAGACCCTGAACAAATGGTTTGAGGCTCTTCATATTCATGTAGCTAGCAGATGCCATTGGACTACACTAGCATGTGACAGGGACAAATGGAAATGTTACTGGTGCCTGCTTGAGCAAATTGACGAATAATGGGATGTTGAGTGATCAAGTGATGCAAGTATTTTTCAGAGAAAGTCACCACATTTGATGAAAGTTAAACTGAATATTTTTTTCAAAAAAAGATGTTTGATCCCTGGCCACACAAAAGCCCTGGAGTTGATGTAGGTGGGCCCCATGGGTGGTTTATGTGAAGAAGGAAGGGGAAAGAGATGTCACTTTCTCCCCAGCCTCCTGCCTGCCTACATCAGAGTGACCCGTAAACACAGAACTGAGAATGCTCCTGCAGTTGTGTGTGTGGCAAAAAAGATTAAATTAATATATAGTAATCTTTCTCTCTCTATATATATACATATATATATACACATATATCCCAACCATGAAATAATACACTTCGTATACACGTATATATGCTTATATACATGTATATGAGAGAGTTGTAAATAGTGAATGTGTTGTCTTCAGAGAGAGCTTAAAATCTATCAGTGTTTAATATTTTGTTTATTCCCTCTAGGCCACTTACCTCCTCAAATAATACTTGACCTGAGTATACTTTGAATCAGCATAAAAAGGGCAAGCGTGATTTCAAATTGCTAGCTCAAGTGTTGCTTTTTAATAGATTTAAGTGTCAAAGTAAATATTCTCATCTGTTATAAATTGGTAATGTCCTCAAATACACGTATTGTCCTTTTATTTTTTATTGACTTTTATCTTCCAAGAAGAGAATAAAATTAATGTATAGTAGAAAGTCTAGATAACTTTGCAAACTTTGTGACTTTTGCATACAAAGTTATAGCCCATGAACACATTAATCATAAGTTAATGCTAATGAATTCTATATAAAATATTAAATTTTTTATTATTATAGCAACATCAACACTTCCTGATTCCAGTTTATCTTAGTTACTATCTGATCTCAGACTATCTTTATGGTAACAAATGTCCTTTACTCTGAGTGAAGAAAAATTCTGAAGCTGATCTGATGATGAGTTTAATTTCTTTCATTTTTAGTGAGTGGAAGTTGGGCTACTCCAGAGATGTCAAGGTTTGCTCTTGGCTCTACACTCAGGAATTGCTACTAGTGGTTCTTGTGGGATGGGATTGCCCTTATGAGGTCTCATATAGCTGTCTCAGCCTGGAACCAGTGAATTTGAGAAATTTTTGCAGCTAGTTTAGCTTATCTATTTCATGATTTAGTTATGGATCTCTGGAGCAGGAACAATAGATGACAATAGATACTTACTTGGGAGTAGTGTTGGAATATGGGCTTACTTTCTTAGTTGTGTCATTTTATCTACACCTTGGTATATGAATTTGAAAAACTTAACTGCAAATTATGAAACAAGTTTTATGGCATAATTCAGTAAATTTTTTGAACATTTGTTAATTTAACATGCTTTATTTAACTTTCATAATACAAGTATTTTCTTTCTATTTTTTCCATTCAATGGGGCCGGAGCGATAGCACAGCAGGTAGGGCACTTGCCTTTGCACGTGGCTGACCCGGTTCGATCCCTGGCATCCCATATGGTCCCCTGAGCACCCCAGGAGTAATTCCTGAGCAAAGAGCCAGGAATAACCCCTGAGCATTGCCGGGTGTGACCCAAAAAATAAAAAAAAATACATAAACTGTAGATGAAAATGTTATTGCCAATGGTTTCAAGTTTCAGGTACTTAACAGCAAGCAAATAAAAGCTCCAAAGAAGCAGATAATACCAAACCTTTAACTCTTGGAAATAGACAAGAAAATCCCCATTGAAGATCCCTCAAGCATAGGAAGAGTAGACATAATGCTTGCAGAGTGCTCCCAGTTAGTTCCCATAACAGTCTTAGTCTTGTAGTCTACAAGAGTATGCTACCTGCACGGCAGAGCCTGGCAAGCTACCTGTGTTGTATTTGATATGCCAGATACCAGTAACAATTATAGACCTCATTCCCATTACCTGATGGAATGATTTGAGGCTCTTTATGTTCCTGGAGCAAGCAGGTTCCCTTGGGCTCTACTTGCATGAGACAGGTCATACGGAGATGTTACTGGTGGCTGCGCTAGCAAATTGAAGATGAACAGGAAGACAGTGACACAGAGACAGTGAATGGAAAATTTAGATAGAAAGAATGTTTTTCTTTTCAACATTTCTTTATATCCATGTGTGTCTGTTTATATCCATTATGGCCAAAGATGAATGAATTCTGAGATTAAATGAATCTGTGTTCTTCAATATCTATAATCTGTGTTCTTCAATATTGACAGTATCATCAGTATTTACAATAAGTAATTGCAAACTAAATTTTCAGTAGGTTGTGATGACATTTCTCTGCGTATTTTCCCAAACCTTCTTCATGACATTGATTCTTTACTCCTTTCTCTGTTTTTTTTCATATTTTTCTTCTCTACACCCCCTATTCCCCTCTTTCCATTCTCCCTTCCCTTCCCTTCTCTTCCAGTCCTTCACTTTCCTTTTTTCCCTTCCCTTGCCCTGCCCTGCACTGCCCTGTGCTGCCCCTACCCCCTCCCTTCTCTTCTCCCCCTCCCTTCCCCTCACTTCTATTACTTTCAGTCTACTCTACTGCCATCCCTTCCTTTTACCTTACCTTTCCTTTTCTTTTTTTTTTATCCTTACCTTCCTCATTATTTCTCTTCCTCTTTTCATCTATGTAAAACCAAAAAGCTGAGTATACAAAGGTAACATGAACTCTTAAGTCAGGTTTACTGAGATGAAATTCTCATTCACTGTTGGCTTAATTATTGGCTTTTGTGAGTTAGTTTTTCTGTTATCATTTTCTCTACCTCTACACATGATTAAACACTTATTTCCTTTTTTAAATATATTTTATTAGACAACCATGAGATAAACAATTATAAAGTTGTTAATGTTTGGGTTTCGGCCATACATTGTTCCAGCATCCTTCCCTCCACAAGTGCCCATTTCCCACCACCAATGTCCCAGATTCCCTCCCCCTCCCCCAGCCTGCCTCTATGGCAGGTTCTTTATCTCATTTCTTTCTTTCTCTTTCTCTCTCTTTCTCTATTCCTTTTATAACATATTGTGGATTGTAATACATACACTTAGAGGTTATCATGTGTATCTTTTTGCCTGTATTTAATTCTAAGTTATAAAGGGTAATAGCACTTCCAACAATTATTGGCACACTGTTCTACCTAACCTCTACTCCCACACATTTGTGGTAATGTCCGCCTTTGACAAACTTCCTGATCCATGTTTTGCCTGACCTTGGATGCTGATATCATAATATATATATATAAATATGTATATATTTATGTCATGCAAATAAAAGCATTCATTCTATATCTGTCTCTCTCCTTTTGGCTCATTTCACTCAACATGATCCTCTCCATGTCCATCCATTTATAGGCAAATTTCATAACTTCATTTTTCCTAACAGCTGCATATTATTACGTTGTGTAGATGTACCAAAATTTCTTTATCCAATCATCAATTCTCGGGCACTCTGGTTGTTTTCAGGTTCTGGCTATTGTGAATAATGCTGCTATGAACATAAAAGTAGGAATGGTGTTTCTGCTGTTTTTGGCTTCCCAGGATATATTCCCAGGAGTGTTATGGCTGGGTCAAATGGGAGTTCAATTTCTAGTGTTAGGAATGTCCATGTAGTTTTCCAGAAAGGCTGTACTAGCTGGCATTCCCACCAACAATGGATGAGTGTCCCCCTTTCCCGCATCCATGCCAGCACTTCTTGTTCTTGCTCTTTTGAATATGTGCCAGTCTCTGTGGTGTGAGATATCTTTTATTTATTTATTTATTTATTTATTTATTTATTTATGTATTTTGCTTTTTTGGGTCACACCCGGCGATGCTCAGGGGTTTTTCCTGGCTCTGCACTCAGCAATCACTCCTGGTGGTGCTCGGGGGACCATATAGGATGTCGGGGCTCAAACCTGGACCCACATGGGCCGGCCGTGTGCAAGGCAAATGCCCTACCCGCTGGGCCATCGCTCCGGCCCCTGGTTTGCATCTCTCTGATGACTAATGATGATGACCACTTTTTCATGTGCCATAATAACTTCTTCCTTGTCGAAGGTTCTGTTCATTTCTTCTCCACATTTTTTGATGGGGTTGGCTGTTATCTTCTTGTAAAGTTCTACCAGTGCCTGATATATCCTGGATATTAACCCCTTATCAGATGTGGATTGGTTGAATATTCTTTCCCATTCTGTGGACTGTGTTTATATCTTGGTCATTGTTTCTTTTGAGGTGCAGAAGCTCATTAGCTTCATGTAGTCCTATGTTTTTCTTCTAGTTGTTTTGTTAGTGGTGTTTCTTCTTTGAAGTTGTCCTTAGCTTCAATGTCATGGAGGATTTTTGCTATATTTTCTTCCATGTATTGTATGGATTCAGGTCTGATCACTTGTATCACTTGTCTTTCGGTTGTTCATTGATTTGCTCAAGCGGGCACCAGTAGCATCGCCATATGTCCTGTCACATGCTAGTGTAGCCCAAAGACATCTGCTCGCTCCAGGAACATAAATAGATTCAAACCATTCCATTAAGTCATAGGAATGAGGTCTATAATTGTTAATGGTATTTGGCATATCAAATACAACATGGGTAGCTTGCCAGGCTTTGCCATGCGGTGGGATACTCTTGAAGTCACATATAATCTCGAGCATATAATGATGAACCGCATGGCTGCAAAGCAGCTGCACAATCTGGGCTGTGATTGGCTCTTCTTCTGGGTGGAGCCCTGACAAGAGGGGAGTCTGGATGTGGAAAATGGCTGCCTCTCGTGGTGTGGGGTTTCCTCTGGCTTCTTGCAAGGCTCTGCTGCGGTGGCGGGCCAGGCCTAGAATCTGCCATCCCTCCTGGGTGCCTCATGAAAAGTTGGGCACAGGGAGAGCCGGTAGCAGCTCTGCTCCATGTCTGTGAGTCTGATATTGAGATTTTTAATCCATGTTGATCTGATTTTTGTGCATGGTGTAAGACAGAGTTCCAGGTTCATTTTTTACATATGGCTGCCGAATTTTCCTAGCACCACATGTTGAAGAGGCTTTCCTTGCTCCATTTCATACTTTTTGCTCCTTTATCTAAGATTAATTGTTCATGTATTTGAGGCTGATTGTCAGGATATTCAACTCTATTCCATTGGTGTGCAGGTCTGTTTTTATTTCAATACCATGCTATTTTAATTCCTACTGCTTTGTAGTAGAATTTGAAGTGGGGAAGGTGATGCCTCCCATCTTTTTTTCCCCAATATTGCTTTAGGTATCTTTGGGGATTTATTATCCCATACAAATTTCAGAAGTGTTTGGTCAATTTCTTTAAAGAATGTCATGGGTATCCTTATAGGGATGACACTGAATCTGTATAAAGCTCTAGGGAGCATCACCATTTGAAAACGTTGATTCTCCTGATCCATGGGCATGGTATGTGTTTCCCCTTCCTTTGCGTCCTCTTTTATTTATTTGAAGTAATGTTTTGTAGTTCTCTTTGTAGAGGTCCTTTACGTTCTTTATCAAAGTGTACCTACGTATTTAATTTTCTGTGGCACAATTGTGAATGCGATTGTTTCCTTAATATCTCTTTCCTCTCTTTCGTTATTTGTATATAAGAAAGCCACTGACTTTGGTATTGATTTTGTACCCTGCCACTCTACTATAAGTGCCTATTGTTTCTAGGAGTTTTTTGTTATAGTTTAGGGTTCTCTATATATAATCATGTCATATTCAAATAGTGATAGCTTGATTTCTTCCTTGCCTATCTAGATGCCCTTAATGTCCGTTTCTTCTCTGATTGCTATGGCAAGTACTTCCAGTACTATATTGAATAAAAGATGTGAGAGGGGGCATCCTTGTCTTTTCCCTAAACTTAGGCATTCAATTTTCCCCCATTGTATGATACTCGCTGTGGGCTTTTGTAACTATCTGGAGGAAGGTTCCTTCAATTCCCATGTTTTGGAGGGTTTTAATTATGAAAGGGTACTGGATCTTGTCAAATGTTTCCTATGCATCTATTTCTTTCTCTGCATATATTGATATGATCATATGACTTTATTTTTTTCTCTTATTGATATGATGTATTATTTGATTGACTTGCGAATGTTGAACCATCCTTGCATTCCAGGATGAATCGTACTTGGTCATGATGTATAAAATTTTTGATGAGTCTTTGGATTCTGTTTGCTAGTATTTGTTGAAGATCTTAGCATCTGTGTTCATCAGGGAGATTGGTCTGTAATTTTCTTTCTTTGTGTTATCTCTCACTGCTTTTTGGTATCAGGGTGATATGTGCCTCGTAGAAGCTGTTTGGGAGTGTTTCAGTTTCTTTTATTTCCTGGAAGAGCTTGAAAATGACAGACAAATAGATTCTCCTTAAAAATTTGGTAGCATTCACTAGTGAAACCATCTGGACCTGGGCTTTTTGTGTTTGAGCAGATATTTAATTACTGTTTCAATTTCCTCGATAGTGATAGGCTTATTCAGGTATTGCAGGTCTTCTTGTTTCAGATGTGGGAGATTATAGGACTTCAGGAATTTATTCATTTCTTCTACGTTCTCATGTTTCATGGCATACAGGTTCTCTAAGAAATTTCTGATGATTTTGTATTTCTGTAGTTTCTGTTGTGATGTCCACATTTTCATTTCTGATTCTGTTTATTTGGGTTCTCTCTTTCCCTGTCCTTACACGTCTTGCCAGTGGCTTGTCGATCTTGTTTATTTTTTCAAAGAAACAGCTCTTGGTTTCATTAATCTTTTGGATTGTTTTTGGGTTTCCAACTCATTGATTTCCCCTCTAAGTTTTATTATTCCTTTTTAAGTTCTTTTAAAATTTTTACAATTACAAAGATATACAATTTAAAAATTCATATTTGTGTTTTGGTCATACAATGTTCCAGCACCCATCCCTCCACCAGTGCCCATCTCCCACCACCAACGTCCCCAGTTCCCTCTCCCCCCCCCCCAGCCCTCCTCCATGGCAGGTTCTTTATTTCTTTCCCTTTCTCTCTCTTTCTCTTTCCCCCCCTCCAGACTATGGATTACAGAACATACATTAAAGGGTTGTCATGTGTATCTTTTTGCCTCTATCTAATGCTCAGTTCTAGGTTGGTATTAGTACCCACGACAATTGTTAGCACACTGATACTAATTCCCAATGTAACACTTTGTATGTTTTCAGTTTTCTTTTTGTCTTACTATGTAAACATAAACAGATATGCAATTGTAGAGTGATTGCTTTTATGATTTATTGCATTCAAAGCTTCTAAACAATATTTTAATACCTTTTGTGTTCTCGAAAGTATCTGCCAAAGAGGAAAGGGCAAGATAAATATTGTTGATGGAAAAAGTAATCAGTTTACATTATTTCCTTTACCTTTATATTCTTTGTATTCAAGCTAAAAAAAATAGAACACTCAAGTAAAGCATTAAATTGTTTATAACAGCAATGATATAGCTAAGGAATATAACTGGAACTAGTTGCTAAAGCCTCTGAAGCCACAGTTTTCCATAAACCAGAATTCTTTATGTTAACAAGATAAAATTGACACATGCTGTATACAACAATCATTAAATTCAGAAAAGAGTGTAAGGAACATGTTTGTATCTATATTAAAGTTTTTGATCCTGAAATTTACTGCATTTAAGGCATTCATATATTTTTGAGTTTAAAAATATTGTAGAAAACATCCATTCTAAAGAATTGACTTCCTTATTGTTGGATGACAGATTTAGCTAATCTGGGAACTTTGGTGATTTGCCCATTCACAACTTAATCTATTTAAGCCAAGCTTCATTCTAATGAGACCTCTTTTCTATGTAAACACTGCTAGAGGGTGTGGCAGTTACAGAAGTCACCTTGACTGAATAACATCTGATTTATACATCTACTAAGACTTCTGCATTTTCTAGATTGGGCACAGCTCCTCTTTATACCCACTGTACCCAGCGTGGGACAATTAGAATTTACCAAGAGACTACTACCCTGGCTATGTTGAGACTATAGGAAGATTATAGGAAGGATCATACTAGTTTGCTCTCAAGCAGGCAGGCAATTGTGACCCTTTCAGTATACGGAGAACAAGATACTAAGAATCACCCTGGTGCAGATAATAAATAAGAAGGAACTTGTGGGTACCATCTAGATTACATGAAGCTCATGAAATTAAGATGTATTACTTTATACCAGCTCTCTCTCTCTCTCTCTAGTGTTTTACATAAGAGATAATCTCTGGATTAGTCCTTGGTGTAACCATTGTTTATACCTGTAATAGAGTGTGGCACTGCCCTCCTACAATCTTTGTTGACACCTCCCTGTCACCTCCCTGACCCTCTCTGGATTACTTTGGTGTATATAAGGGGACTGACTTGATGCTCCTTTGCTTTTTTGCCTTTTTGCTTTTGGCCTTTTGCTCCTTCTTTTGGGTAGGATTCCTCTCAGGTGAGAGACTCTCTCTTTGGTGGGAGACTTAGGCTCTTTTGTATGGTCTAAGTTTGGACCAGAGCTAGAGTTCTTTCATTGTATTGGATTGCTGTTGAAGAGTTTTTGTACTATTAAAAGCCTTTTTTGGAACAGTGCCAGACTCTTGAGTTTTCATCTGTCCCGCCCGGTGTCCTTGGTGGTAGAAGAGAACTTCTGTCCTGACACTGCCGGGGACACCAATGGCATCCCCGACACCTTATGTTATAATTACCCATCCTCTTTTGCTTCCCTAGCAAGGTGATGTGTCATTATCTTCTTCGATGCTGTCATTAAAATGCCAGTTAAGCTGTATTCTTTATTGCAAATTAGGAAGTATTTTATTATAACAAGTTCATCATCACTAATTGCTATACTAATAGAATATCCCCATATACATACCGATTGCTTCAAATGTACTTTGCTTTTAGTTAAAAGGAAAATTTCATGAAAGGTATGCTGCCTTGAATGAATCATGATTTTGTTCTCACAAGGAAGAATGAATCAGAATGTAGGAGGAATAGGGGGTAAGCAAAAGGGAAGAAGAAAAAGAAGTTGGGAGGGAGTGAAGAAGGAGAATAGCCTTGTTCTTGGTATTGTAAATCTCAAATACTATAATTCAAATACTTATTATAGTATTTGAATTTGATCTATAGTGAATATAAAATACAAACCCTGAAATCAACTTATAAAATCTAAGGTTATTTGTTTGGTCATTTGCATGATGGCACTTTATATGTTTATATTTTCTTGGTTATTTGCATCTTTGATTATTTGACATTTTGACTATATTTTTTCCTTCACAACATAGAGAGAATATGCAAATGAAGCTAAAATTCACATTAAATATCATTTACTTAATTTTATTTGCTTTTAATATCCTAGGATTCAGATACTTGCTATATCTGGACATGTTGTATGACAATAACTTGGGGATTAATGTCTTTTGAAGTAATGTGGTTATTTTATCAGCTTTTACTCTCTTTACTGAGGGGAATCTGGGCTACACATGGCAGTGTTCAGGAATCACTCTTTGCAGAGCTTGGACAACCAAATACGGTGCTGGTAGTGAGCCCAGTTCAGTCATTTGCAAACCAAAAAACTTGCCAGCTGTATGATCTCTCTCTGTTCATTCTTCTCTTGCACAAACTTCAGACTGTATTGATGGTATCAGTGAACTTATCATAACTATTAACTACATGTTGATAGTTTTATCATATTTGACATAAAGTATGATCAATTAAAATCAAAGTTTTAACATTTTCAACTTTCAGAGATATTGTAATGATAATTTAGTGGTATGAAAAAAAAGTTTATGTTACATTAGATGTGACCAATTACTTATGTACCAGTTCTAGCTACTAAGAAATCATGTCAAGACCAGAATTCTCACCCAGTGAGATTAAGTCTGTAGATATTTTTATAAGCCAAATTTTGGTATTGAAAACTTGGCTACAGTGAAAGCACAAAAGAGGTCAAGCAAGGCTGAAAGCATATTAATAATTTATCTATAATATTATAATGAAAAAGTATATTATAATGGGAAAAGTATGTTACGCAATATTAGTTTTATATAAAATTGTGTTTATATCTGTGATGCATTCATTAATGATTAAAGTAACCTGAAATAGTGGTGCTCAGCATACATATTGTTAAGAAAGAATTTGTTCATAATGTCTTCATTAAATTAAATTGTATACTGAGTATTTTTATGTGCAGTATGCTTTGTTCCAAAATTAACTTTGATCTTTCTTGAACTTTCATAGGTGATTGGGATTTAAATTTATTTTCAAGAACTGGTAGGATGAAATAGAAATATAAAGACAGGAAAATGTAATGTTCCCAGCAGGGAAGTTCATTCACAGATATCAACTTCAGGGATTACAATGACTGTAGTGGCCTGCAAGTAATATAAATGTGTGAAGAAATAGAGGGCTGTTATTCCAATGAACTGGGAAGCAAATCTGTCTCTAAGACGTATTCACATTATCACAAAGAAGAAAACTCAAGCAATTTATCAAGTAAAATCAATCAGCTAACCAGATTCAAAAAAACAATGCCAGATTGCAATAAAATCACAGTATCTTTTATTTATGGACAGATATGCGTAGAGACTTATCATTATTATACATTCAAATAAATAATATATATGGTGAATATATACTGGCCCACCACCCCAGCACAGCCTTGCAACAAGCCAGACGACCCCCCCACTCCATGAGGGCCACCATTTTCCACATCCAGCCTCCCTCTCATCAGAACTCCATCCAGCAGATGAGCCTTTCACAGCCCGGATCATCAACACTCACCCTGCAGCAGTTTTTTCAATCTGGCCCAGGTATGCTGATCCAGAGATTCACAGACATGGGGCAGAGCTGCTACCAGCGGCTCTATGCCCAGCCGCTCACGAGGTGCCCGGGAGGGATCCACCCCAGTAGAGCCTCACAACAAGCCAGACGACCCCCTCCCCACTCCATGAGGGCCACATTTTTCACATCCAGATCTCCCTCTCGTCAGAACTCTATCAAGGAGTCACAGCCCGGCCTATCACAGCCCAGCTCACATGGCGCGGTTCATCAATAAATGCTGTATTTAGAGGTGACTACAAGAGTATGCCACCTGCACAGCAAGCCTGGCAAGATGCCCGTGTCATATTTGATATGCCAAATACCAGTAAGAAGTATGTTAGGTCATTCCCATGACCTAATATAATGGTTGGAGGCTCTTTATGTTCCTGGAGTGAGCAGATGCCCTTGGGCTCTGCTAGCATGAGAGAGGACATTTGGGGATATTACTGGAGCCCACTCAAACAAATTGATGATGAACGGAAAGATAGTGATAGTGAATATATTTTAATTAATGACAGTCTGATACTCGATTCAAATTCTATAGGTAAATTAAAAGTTGAAATACTTATAATAATAAAATACTTAAATGAAATTATTATAAGTATTAATATATTTTCTTAATATAAGTATTAATATTAATATTTTCTTGTGTTGACTTACACTTGTCACAGTATATCCAACTTTTGCTAAGTACATCTGTACTTGATTCTACTTCACATTCTAGTCTGTAATTTTTAACTTTGTTTACTTTCCCATTTTTGTATTTATTTATTTATTTGTTTATTTGTTTGCTTGTTTATTTAATTTTTCAGTTGTGGTGATCAAGCCTAGAATTTTACCCATGCAAATTAATTGTTCTATTATTGACTGGTTGTCTCTGGCCCAGAAAGAACTTTTTAAGAAGCTAATAGCCAATGTATCAAATTTAATTAATTAAACAATGTAGATAGTATGAGGAAGTAGATATAATTAGGTGGAAAATAAGGAAATAAGAGAAACATTTAAAAATGTCATTTGAGTTCTCAGAGAGAAAACTGCATAATATTTAAAAAAAAACTTATTTTGATATTATGAAATAGGAAGAACAGAACAAATAGTAGACAAGCAAGAAACACATGCCTATAAAGTGAATGAGGGGCCAAAGAAAGAATGGGAACATGTTAGTGTTACTCACAGCTGACTCAAATTTGATCCCCACTACTTGTATGGCCCCCTGAACCCTGCCAGGAGTGAACCCTAAGCTCAGACACAGGTGTAAGTTTTGGGCATAAGGTGTGGCCCAAACACACACATTCAAACACATATATTTGTTTATCAAACCCCAGGAGCAAACAGAAATATTTGAATTATTTTGGAATGAAGAACAGTGTCTTTATCCAATATATTAAATTAAAGGTAGTATTAATAGATTATCTATATTTATATTGCATTGGGAAGGCTTTTTCCTAACAAAGAACTTCAGCGTGGATCAATATTTAGTACATGGGATAGTATAGACCTCATTCCTATGACTTGATGGAATTGTTTGAGGTTCTTTATGTTCCTGGAGCGGGCAGATGCCCTTGGGCTATCTTGCATGTGACAGGGCATATTGAGATGTTACTGGTGCCTGCTCGACCAAATCGATGATCTACTGGAAGACAGTGATACAGTGTGAAATTAAACAAATGAAGAATTAAAGATAATCTGAGACTATAGTATGCCAAATATGTATAGATATCTTAATTAGATAAGAAAACTATAAACATAATAATATAGCATGTACATTTGAGGTGTTACAGGTGTGGCTGCAGTACCCAGCTGTGTCAGCAGGTGGCAGACAGGGAGACAGACTTGTCTACACCCAGGGCTCTGCTCCTGTGGGCCCTGAATGGTTGATGGTCTGACATAGTAAAAGACTGGGCCCCCTTGGATGAATGCAGACTCACGGTAGAGGTGGCAAGCTACCCGTGGTGTATTCGATATGCCAAAAACAGTACTAATAATGGACCTCATTCCCAACGAATGGAGTCATTACTGGCGCCTGCTCAAGCAAATTAATGAACAACGGGAAGATAAGTGACAAGTGACAAGTGTAACTAAACGTGAAAATAGAAAATTTTCATAAGCCAGTTGTACATAAAAGGGAGATAAGTTAAGAAAAATGGTCCTAAAGTAGTTGAAAGCAGCTGTTTCTTGAAAATAGTAGAGCTTGAGAATAAAAGAAGGGAGCTGATTTTTAAAATTATAACTTAATATTGAACAAATTTTGCTTATTTTATACATTAGAGAGTATATACACATTTGATTTGATACAGTATAAGTAAAAATTCAGGACTTTGAGGTTTCATATGCAAAGAACTAGGAAGTCCTGTCCATATTCCTACCATAAGAAAAACTGAAAAACACTTTTCGCAGTCTCATCAGATATTAGATATCAGAGTAAAAACAAACAAAGAAAAACATTTATAGTGCTAAGTTGTCCTGAAAAATAAACTTTTCTCCTTGAACACTATCATGTCCTAACTTTGGGTTTATCAGCACCAAATAGACTTTGAAAAAAAATGCCTTGCTCCAGATTACTGGGTCCTTCTGTTTTACCTAAAAGGGTAATCTGAGAAATCTCTGTGAATGTCACAGTTCTAGGATGCGACTTATTAAACAGATTAAGATCTTAGAATTAGGACTTAGAAATCCACTTCCATGTATAAGCACACATACACCATAACAACATATCAGCTGGTCTTGGATATAACAGGAGAGTTTAAAAGAAGGAACTGCAAAGACCCTGTTTAAGAATGAATGTCAATAGCAATTCAAAGACAAGTAATGCAAAACTCAGAAACTTAAATTTTAGCTCTCACACCAGAACCATAGCTAATAGTAAACAGAGCTGTATCAGAGTGAGATAGACAAAATCTATCACTCTGTGTTCTTTCAATTCTTTCCCCATATATACTTTAAATAAAAATGACAAGGCAAGCTGAAAAAGCAAAATACAATGTAAAGACAGAAGTTGTCAGGGTAAGACTTAAATATATCAGAGGCTCTGAAAACAAAGATTAGTATAATCTAAAAATAATGTCTCATTCACTAAGGGGTCTAATGGAAACCATAGGCAATATTCAGCCAGTATTTGTGCCACTTGACTAATGTTTGGTGTTATTAGAACAATGTCATCAGCGAAGCAGAGGTGGTGTAGTTGCCGACCATCTATCTTTACTCCCATTCCTTCCCATTCTAATTGTTGCATGATGTTCTCGAGGGTGGCGCTGAAGAGTTTTGGTGAAATGGTATCACCCTGGCAAACCCCTTTTTTTGGCATTGATGATCACTTCTTTGTAGAATGGTGAGATACTGGTGGTGAATCCGTAATACAGCTCATGAAGGATCTTGATGTATTGAGTTTGAATGCCCTGTTTGGCTAGGGCTTCGATGACTGCTTCACTCTCCACAGAATAAAAGGCTTTCTGTAAATCAATGAACGTGAGACAGAGTGATACCCTGAACTCCCTACAAACCTCAATGAGCTTGGTTACCGTGTGGATATGGTCGATTGTGCTGAATCCTTTTGTGTTCATATGGTTGCCCTTCATCTAATGTTCTGTCAATCCTATCAGGATGACTCGAGTGAACAGCTTGTAGATGACAGGCGACAGGCAGATGGGCGATAGTTGCCAATGTCGTGGATGTCTCCCTTCTTGACCAGCAGAACTGTTCAAGAGAGGATCATGCTGAGTGAAATTAGCAGAGGGAAAAGGACAGGTATAGAATTACTGCATTTATTTGAGGGATATAAAAATAGCATGATACCAGTATACAAGGCCAGACAAAACATGGATCAGGAGGTCTTATCAGTGGGTAGAACCTACTGTAAATGTGTGGGACTCAGAGGTTAGGTAATACAGAGAAAGGAACAGTGTACTAATAATTATGGTAAATGATAGTACCAGCATAGAACTGAGCATTGAAAATAGGCAAAAGAATATACATGATAACCTCTAAATTCATGTATTACAAGCATTAGAGAAGTGTGAGAGGGAGAGAAAGAGAGAGAGAGAGTAAGAAAGAGAGAGAAGTAAAAATTGACTGCCATAGAGCCAGGCAGTCAACTGGAAGTCTCAAAATTAAGTCTCATATATAATATGACAGAGGGGGGAATCAGGGGACATTGGTGGTGGGAAGTAGGCATGGGTGGAGGGATGAGTGCTGGAATACTGTATGACTTAAACACTTTTGTAACTGTTTATCTGATGGTGGTATAATAAATTTTTTTTTACAAATTCAAAAGAAATGAAGGATGGTTTTTAGCTTCCTCAGTAGACTGAGAAATAGCTAAATTTAAGATCTATATGCTTTAAAGGTCTATAATAGATATTCAGACTGAAAGTTAAAAAATATGGATCATACAGCAGGTAGGACAATTGCCTTGCATGTGGCTGACCCAGGTTTCATCCCTGGCATACCAAATCATTATCCCCTGGGCCTACTATGAATGATCCTAGAGCTCAGAACAAGGAATATCCTCTGAACACTTCCTGGTATGGCCTGAAAACTCAAATAATACAAGTAAAAAGAAAGAACCTCAAAGTACTATGTGAGTGTAGTTTATGAATAACCAGGATATGAGAGGGAGCAATTACAAGCACTGCTAATACCTATAACTACCCATAAACGAGTCTTATCTGAAAGAGGAATTAGGAAACTTTGACAGACAAAGCACTATGCTACAAAGCAGCATCGTCAGATCCAATTATAGTCATTATTACTATTTGCAGGACTTATAGGTAGTATTAAGAGGTATAAAAGTATATAAAAACAACTACTCAGGAAAGATTATATATATGAAATTGTGTAAGGAGGTTTGAATTTTGAAGAACAAAAAACAAAAAAGTTCAGGAAACAAGAGCTGGCAGACAAGGAAAAAAGAACTACCAAGCCTGGCAAAGGAGAGTAGAGATAGAAGGTGATTATGATAGTGATACTGTGCTTGTAAAATCTTTACAATAAAGGCAGGGAATACTATTTGCAGAAGGCCGATATCTAGAATAAAGGAGTGAAATGTGTTTTCTGGCACCCATCTCTTTTAGACTCTCCTCTTTCATTAGTCTCTGCTTTAACACTGAGCTTCCTTTTAATCAAAAAGTATGGTTCTTGGCCAATGTGTTTTGCATATTTAATAACTTCTCAGGCTCAGAACACACTTTGAATAGCAAGGCTGGGGAGGCCCAAATAGCACTACTACTAAATCTCTCCTTTGATTTTCCTATTCAAAAATATCCTCACTCATAATTTTTATTTCCTAAAATGCTGAAGGAAAATACAGCATTGTGTTATTTCTAAAAATTTGAATTCATTTTCAAGCATGTAAGGAAAAGGTTTACTTTTTTGCTCTAATTTTTATAGGAATGCTGATTTATTCTGTTTCGTAGATGTTATTAGGCAAAGCAAAATGAAGTCTCATATATAATATGATGATTTAAAAAATCTAAGCATGCATGAGTGACTCTGCCTTAGTTAGTTCATAACTCCAGAATCAGGGACTCAGATTTTTTTCTATACATGAATTTTCTTGAACTGTTTTACCTAATAACAAGAAAGCATTACCTGTCACCTGTACTTCCCTAATGAGTTCTTGAAAATCATTTGGGGCCTCTCAGTTGTCTTTTTACCATGAAGAGTCATCTAGCTGCCACATCGTACTTAATTATTTCTTACCTTACTGAACCTAGAAAGTCAAGGGAACTTTTTATTCTTATCTATTTAATGTTTGTATTAATTACAAATTATATCAGTGTACTCAAATAGAATTAATATGCAATACCAGATTTTAGGCTTAACAGTTATTACTTGTCTTCAATAAGGATAATTAATTTGCACCATTACTACAATGATTGTTTTTCTTTCACAAATTCTCTAAGCTTGCAGCCCAGAAACAATGATAATGTTAAGAAAACTAGAAGTTGTCAAATAAGTCAAGTTCTCTTTCAATTCATGTTATGTTGGTTTATGACTGCAAAACTTGTTATACCCATTGGTATATTTTTCAGAAAATTGTTGTGATATATTTTTTGGAGCTGATAATACTGAATAAAACATTTAATTCATTTTCTGTCTTAGCAGGATAGAGGGATAGAGAAGTTAACTTCATGCAGAGTTACAAATTGTTCTCAGTCTAGTTCCTAATCAGAGGATATATGTTCCTAAAGAGAGGATATATGAAAGTCACCATCCTAAAATGCTTGGTATCCTCTAACATTGGTTCATGCAGGCCGTTTTTGAGAACCATTACTATTGTCCTCAGACCAAGTTAACTCTAACTTGAATTGATGAATTGATGGACTCAGGAGCAATTGTTGCATGTCTGTTTTCATTCGCATTTCTCATATATTTCTGTATTTTTCAAGAATAATAACACTGAGTAATAAGCATACTCAGATGCAGAGCTAGAAAATAGAAAGGTTTATTGGAAAGTAGAAGGGAAATAATTCTACTTCTTTCTACCCAAGAAGGGCAACTCTCAAGTCAGAAGAAACTTAGAATGCGACTCGTTGTTTGGCGCTTTTTGTGGTGGGTTTAATAGGAAAGCTGGGCTTTTTGTGGTATTTATGAAATGGAAAGACTGAGAGAAGGATGGGATTATACAGGGTGGTCTGGCTAGCTTCTGGTTCTTAGGGCTATCTCTTTGGTTTTAACTATTGCCCATTGTGAAGTTATTCTCTTGTCAGTTATTCTCCCAATGTTTATGGTCTGGGCAGAATGATGATCTTGGAGAAATGTTAACTTCCCACTGATCACAAAGAGCCCAGAAATTTAAAGGAATGTTAAAAGCGTATGATAGATGGAGCAGTAGAAAATGGATTTGTTCTCAGCAGCTGGCAAGGGAAAACTGAGGCTTCCTCTTCTCTGAATTTTACTAGTGAACAAATAAGCTTAGCAACTTTCCCCACCCAAGACCACACTCCCTTCCATAGAACAAAAACTTTGTAAATGTCACAAACATTTCTATCAATTTAATTTAATTACTCAGCCATTAAGAACCTCTCATACCTAAGATTCAGATTAGCTTTGTAACTATTTGGGTTTTATTCTCTGCTACATAACTGTTGCATTGCCAAATTGTGATTTAAATGCTTAAAGATTTTTTCTGGCAAATTTGCGCATTATTCAACATTTAAATAATGTGTTGACTACTACGGTAATCAGTAAACAAACATAAGAGTCACATAAATCTATTTTAAATACTTAAAGGAAGCATTATCTTTTTTTCTTGTGTTTGAAAACATACATGTTTCATTTTTAAAAATGTTTCAGTGTGTTTATTTAAATCTTTAAAACTTTGAACATATACTAATATAGTGACACATAAGCAAATACCAATTTGCAGTGCCAAAAAATAATGGTAGTTTTGCTAAAATAGATATAAAATAAAATGACAAATCTGTATAAATAATTTAAAATTCTGAAACAGTACCTTGGCATTGTAAAGTCATAACTTTAATGATATTTTAATTGTGATCCAACTTACATATTTTATTTTTATAATAAATCAAACAGCCCATTAAAATCATTTTTTACCATTTAGGAGTTCAGTTGTGGATGACAAATCTCTCTTTCATATAATAACAATACATGTTTACTTATTTTGGTATCTATAATATAATCAAGAAAGGTGCCATAACACCAAGTTGGATATTTCCATTGGGATTATCAACAATTACAGCTCATTATAAACAAACTACAGTTGTTCCTTCATTCATCTTTTGCATCTCATTTTAAAATACAATCTAGCATCCAAAACCTACTAGTCCCTCATTTTTATGACTCTTCAACTATTTACTGTACAGTTTAATTTTTGTTCTCTGAATATTCTTAGAAATTGTAATGAACTCAGTTATTATGTCTGTCTTTAGATAGATTATAATGTGAATGATGCTAGAAGTATTTTTTTTATCCACGTGAAACTAAATAATTTTGTTAGTAATCATAGATAATCAAAAATCCCTATTGGTTGAAGAGTATGATTCCTAGATTTTTTTTTTATTTGAATTGATGGATAAAAATAACTTTAAGACTAAAGGCATCTTAAAGATGAAACACCTTAACAAAGCCACTGGAAGCAAAGATTAACATATGGGACTACATGAAACTAAAAAGCTTCTGCAGTTCAAAAGAAACAGTGACCAAGATACAAAGACAGTCCACAGAATGGGAAAGAATATTCACCCAATACCCAACTGATAAGGGGTTGATATCCAGGATATATCATGCACTGGTTGAACTTTACAAGAAGAAAACAGACAGCCACATCAAAAACTGGGGAGAAGAAATGAACAGAAACTTTGACAAGGAAGAAATTTGAATAGCCAAAAGGCATATGAAAAAATGCTCACCATCAATAACCATCAGAGAGATGCAAATCAAAACAACAATGAGATATCATCTTACACCAAGGAAACTGGCACATATCCAAAGGAGCAAGAACAACAATTGCTGGCTTGGATGTGGGGGGAAAAAAGGACTCTTATCCATTGGTGGTGGGAATGTCGACTGGTGCAGCCTTTTTGGAAAACAATATGGAACATTCCTCCAAAGACTAGACATTGAGCTCCCCATTTGACCCAGCCATATCACTCTTGGGAATATACCTTGAGAATCCAAAAACACAATGAAAACATCATCTGTACCTTTATTTTCATAGCAGCACTCTTTACCATAGCCAGAATCTGAAAACAACCAGAGTGCCAGAAAACTAATGACTGGATAAAGAAACTTTGGTACATCTTCACAATGGAATACTGTCGGGAACGCCGCGGGGTCCCCGACAGTGTCAGGACAGAGGTTGTCTTCTACCTCCGAGGACGCCGGGAGAACAGATGAAAACTCATGAGTCCGGTGCAGTTCCAAAAAATGGCTTTTAATAGTACAAAAGCTCTTCCACAGCACTCCAATATAATGAACAAACTCTAGCTCTGGTCCGAACTTAGACCACACAAAAAAGCCTAAGTCTCCCACCAAAGAGAGAGAGGATATCACCCAAGCTGAGTCCTATCCAGAAGAAGGAGCAAAAGGTCAAAGAGCAAAAAGGCCAAAAGCCAAAAGCCGCAGGAGCCAAAAGCTGAAGGCTGAGGAACCAAAAGGCAAAAGGTGAAGGGGCCTCAAGTCAGCCCCCCTATATACACCAAAGTAATCCAATAGGGAGGTTGTCATGTCAACAAAGAACCCTAAACAGAGTGTAGTGCCACACCTTATTGCAGGTATAAACAAAGATTATGCCAAGGACTAAGGAGATTATCTCTTATGTAAAACACTGGAGAGAGAGGGCTGATATAAAGTAATACATCTTAATTTCATGAGCTTCATGTAATCTAGACGGTACCCACAAGGTCCTTCTTATTATTATCTGCACCAGGGTGATTCGGAGTATCTTGTTCTCGTGTACTAAAAGGGTCACTCTTGCCTGCTTAGAGCAAACTAGTATGATCCTTCCTATAGTCTTCCTATAGTCTCAATGTAGCCAGGGTGGTAGTCTCCTGGTAAATTCTAACTGTCCCACGTTGGGTGCAGTGGGTATAAAGAGGAGCTGTGCCCAATCTAGAAAACATAGAAGTCTTAGTAGATGTATAAGTCAGAAGTTATTCAATCAAGGTGACTTCTGCAACTGCCACACCCTCTAGCAGTGTTTACATAGAAGAGAGGTCTCATTAGAATGAAACTTAACTTAAATAAGATTAAGCTGGGTGTGGGCAAAACAACAAAGCTCCTAGATTAGCTAAATCTGTCCTCCAACAGAATACTATGCAGTTGTGAGGAAAAATGAAGCTGTGAAATTTGCCTATAAATGGATGGACATGGAGACGATCATGTTGAGTGAAATTAGCGAGAAGGAAAAGACAGATATAAAATGACTGCATTTATTTGCATGACATAGATATATACAGATATATACACTTATTATGACACCAATATCCAAGGTCAGGCGAAACATGGATTAGAAGGTCTTATCGAAGGTGAAAATTACACAAATAATTGGGAGTCAGAGGTTAGGTAAGACAGAGAAGGGAACAGAGTGCTAAAAATTGTCAAAAAGTGCTAATACCAACCTAAAACTGAGCATAAATACAGACAGTAAGATACACATGATGACCTTTAAATGTATATATTGCAATCCACAATGTGTAAGAGAGAAGGAAGAGAGAGAGATAGAGAAAGAGAAAGAGATAATAAACCAGCCATAGAGGCAGGCTAGGGGAGGGGGAAGGGGGTCGGGGACATTGGTGATGAAAAATGGGCACTGGTGGAGGGATGGGTGCTGGAACACTGTAAGACGGTAACCCAAATATGAACATCTTTGTAGTTGTATATCTCATGGTGGTATAATAAAAATATTACATTTTAAAAAAATGAAAAAAATTTAAAAAATGTTATTATGATAAAAATAGCTTCAAGAGTAAAGTCACAGTAACTGAACATGTGAAGGTAAATACTGTTTTAGAAGATTATAAGCATGATTGTTTTCATCTGTTTGGGGGCCATATCTGGCTGTGCTTAGGACTTACTATTCCTGGTTCTACACTCAGGGATCACTCAGGGATCACTTCTAGTGGTTTTGGGGAACATATGTGTGCTGGGGATTGGGCTTGAACTGGCTTTATGGCAGCTAAAGCCCCTATAAGCATTACTTTTAAAACAAAAGCCAAAATGAAACAAAACCTAGAATTCAACTTTAAGTATAGTATTTTTTTTACATATAAGTGTGTGTGTGTGTGTGTGTGTGTCTGTGTACATACTCGTAATATATACTTTGAGTTATCTTGGACCCTTAGGAAATATACAGAAAGCTAGAAAGCCAGCATGTGTTATCTTTAATAGATATAATGGTAGCATCATCGTTTTCCCTGAAATTTTGTTTTATCCTTTCCCAGAATGTGAGGCCATTTGTTTAAGCACACCTGATCTGCTATCACCCGCCCCTAACTAAGTTTTCTTATAACCTCTATAAGGCCTTATTGTCTTCATTTATAAAGAAGATGGGGGAGAGTGCTAGTAACATTCCCCAAATATCTTTATTTGTGAGTGGCGAGCCAGGATTTAGACCCAGACTTCTCATGCCAAAAAAATTTCAAACTATAGTGTTGTTCCATACTCTGTTGATGTTGAATTATTCACGTTGCTTATAAAGTACTGGGAAGGTTGCTCAGTAGGATTTTTTGATGCTTTCTAATTGGTGGTGACTGTGTCATTGTATATAATAGAAGCTTTCTCCTAGAGTGGTTTTCCAGACCATTACACCAACATCATTATCACTGTATCTTATTTTACATTTCTTTTTTCTTATTTCTGAGCCGTACCCAGCAGTGCTCAGGGCTAACTCCTGGCTCTGTGCTCAGGGAATCTCTCCTGGTAGTGCTTGGGAGACCATGTGTGATGCTAGGGATCAAACTGGAGTTGGCAGTATATAAGGCAGGCACTCAACCCTTGTGCTATCTCACCAACACGAGTTGTTTAAATTTTTTTTTTCTCATTTTCATTTCTTTTAGAATTCTTAAATACCTCTAAGGAAATTGTTACAATTCTATTGCCTTTTTTTCCCCCCAAATCCTACACAGCAGAGCCTGGCAAGCTGCCCATGTCTTATTTGATATGCCAAAAACCAGTAACAATTATGGACCTCAATTCCATGACCTGAAGAATGGTTTGAGGCTCTTCCTGTTCCTGGAGCAAGCAAATGCTCTTTGGCTACACTTTCTTGCCACAGGACATATGGAGATGTTACTGGTGCCCACTTGAGCAAATCGATGAACAACTGGAAGACAGTGATACAGTGAAGTGGAGTTCCCAAATTACTGTGCTAAAAAATTTGAATAAATTTCAGAATTAACATAAGTCTATCACTCAAATGAATACACTTTAGTACATGAAATGAGAGAATACCAGATGTTTGTAAGGAATAAGATAATAACTGAAAACACGTTAAACTGTGGATCACAACCATGAAGCAAAACATTAACTAAAGAGCAGCTGTGAGCTGCCTTTCAAGGGTTTACAGCTCTGATGAAATGCGTTGATATCAAAATAAATAGAAAAACAAAATTTTTGTTCGAGAGAATTACTCCAAATGCGTCAAAGAAATCCAATGTATAAACTTAACGAATTGATTTAACCTGCCCTGTATTACA
Source organism: Cryptotis parvus (assembly GCA_021461705.1). NCBI lineage: Eukaryota > Metazoa > Chordata > Mammalia > Eulipotyphla > Soricidae > Cryptotis > Cryptotis parvus. Next base: position 117,298 of record JAJIBD010024777.1, read on the forward strand.
TCATACATAAATAAGGATATTAGTATCAAAAGGTTGCATCAAAGAAAATCTAAAATGACTGATATAAAAATTTGTAAGATAGCAATACTACATCAATATTTTATTATAATAGCCAGACACTTCATAAATATTACTAAAATCTTATTTTATATGTATTGAGCTTATCATTTGTTATAAACAGCTGTTAGTTAATGAATGTGATTTAATTAATAATTAAATGGTCACTTATTTAATATTCTTAAATAGGAAAATAATTTGTGCATCTTCTCATCTTTCGGAGAATGCTGGTTCCCCCATCAAAATTGGGGGAGCAGCATAGGAATCCCCTCTGCCCTAGGGGATCAGTGGCCGGTAGGAAGAAAGACTCACGAATCCAGTGAAGTTATAAAAGATTTTACTCACACAGGTTCTCGCAATCAAATCCAAGGTCAGATAAACCCCGGACTTTAAGTTCCTAGCTGGACCTAGGCCATGCTGTAGGCTTTGATTTTTCCGCCAAGATGGCCACTACCACATGCTTAGGTCCAAACAGGCAGAGAGTGGAGAGGGAAGAGAACAGAGGCAGAGGGCAAAGAGGAAGAGAGAGAGAGAAAGAGAGCTACTACTTTTATATCTCTTCAGCCCTGACCCGGTCCATAGCAACTAGCAGTCACGGCCAGTTCTTTCAGGTTTGCTTCCCCCCAAGGAGCTCACCTAGTCCCAACAAAATGTTAATATTGCCCCCGCCAAGGTCTGTCTTTGAAGTTTCCCTACAGGCACTATGCAGTAATATGGAGAAGGGCATCTTAGATTAACTGTATCTCAGAACTACTACAAAAGGCATGTATCTGTACCATAGATATTCTATAGCTAGGTATATTTTTCTCCAAACTTTCACCAGATCCTTGCCTTTACTTCACAGTTGTTCTAGGTATTAGCCTTTAGACTTATTACAGAGCCACAGTTGCTTGCTAGAAGAAAAACAGCATTTCTCTCTGATTTAATTATAGCTATAGTATATTTAAAAAGAGTACCCAACATAGCCACACAAACTCTGGCCAAACATTTCAGTCCTTCGAGGTTATCTGAGAAGAATGAGAGGAAATATTTATATTAGCTAACATAGAATACATGGTAAGATATTCTGCCACATAGATAGTCATATATCCAAACTGTTTTTCCTGCCCTCTATGTATAAAATAGCCTGCAGGAGATAACACTATGCAAGATGCAGAGGATCTGGGCAACCATGAACTCAAACAATCATCTATATGTAAATTCTCTTATCAGTACTCATTAGACTCAACTACATCAGTACATGTGAGTTTTAATGGGCAGTAGACTTTCCAAAAATTACTGAGTGTTTCCTATGGTATAGTTTTTCTGAAATGCTTTTTATTTCTTCTAATTTTTGCTATTATGTGTCTTGCCCTTTCATTCTATACAGGTTAGATCATTCGACAATCCCACCCCAGAAGAGACTCATCTACATTATATATGAATAACACTAGTTGCTTCAATTCTTTTTAATATATGGCAGTCTCACAGGTATAATTTGTTTGATAATTATAAAGACTAAAATGCTTTAGATTAATTTTTAAAATAATATTTCAGGTAGAGTAAATTAACCAGAGTTTTTTTTTCTGGAGACTTGTACTACGTGTTAATAATAGTTTCTCCAAGATTTCTTAATGATTTACATTAATAGTCATTAAGTTGAGGTTAGAATTTAATGTACATTTTCATTATTTTACAGTTTCATCATTACAATTGCTTTAAACTGAAGTTTTAATGTGAATTTGAATTAATGCAGTTAAATTTACTGTTTATTGTTGACAAGTGAATTAGAATATTGAGCTTTTATCTGCTAAATCTTGATTTAAATCATGCATGATTTAAGTTTCATTTTTCTTCAGTACTAAGTATATGAGCAGAAGAATGCAAAGTTAAGAGTAATATGAATCTAAGTGAAGATTTAACTATATAGCTTTGTAATAAAAGGTAAATTTTATTTACAAATTTCGTTAAAGTTGTTATATTTTCATAGGTGTTAAGATTGTAATCATAGTGGGAGAAATGTTAAATGAATCAATTGGAACAAATGGATCCTTAAATAAAATAAAATGCAAAAAACTATACACAGTATTTTTTGAATTTAATTTTATTACAAAATTTAATTTAGCCCCTCACTCATGAGCATCTCTTGAATACACCAGGATATTTCCTCCTTTAGACATTTGTTCTTAACTTTAAAGAGATTAGCCTGCCAAGAAAGGTAACTAAATAGAATTACACCATTATTTATTTTGATATTTTTGATACAACATTTAGTAATCGAATGCTATTTTCTGTAAGTAGCCTTAGATTGATTGTAGCTCTGATTTGGTAAAAAATGTATCACTTAATTCACTACTCTTTAGGACTTAAGAATAATTAGCCCTACTATCTTTCAGAGTTTAAAGGTATTTATTTTTTTTCTTTTTCTCTTCTTTTCTTTTTTTTGTTCTTGATCCACGCCTGGTAGCATTTAGGGGCTTACTCCTGACCCTGCCTGAGCTCAAGAATTATGCCTGGTGCGCTCAGGGGATCATATTGGATGCTGAGATCAAACCTGGGTTGTCAGCCTGCAAGGCAGAGACCTACCCACTATACTATTGCTCCAGACCTTCGGAGGTCAAAAGTATTTCTGTACTTTCAAGTTAGACGATATCCCGCATTCTACTTTTTATCTTAACTTGGAGAGTTATTAGGCAGTTTTTCTGAATTCTTTGTAATTTTCTTTTGAAAAAATATTGAGCATTTTTAACCTATTGCTCTCTAAAAAAGTAAATGCCATTTTATTTTCACATAGTTCACTGAGAATTTAAACAACCCTAATGAACTAAATGATATAAATATAAATTAATGCCACATTAATATTCTATATCCTTCTCAAGATATATGATGAAATAAACTCATGTCAACTAAAAGAAAACAGTTCTGCAAAAATGACATGAGAACAGAAAGAACAACTTACACTTGCAAGAGAAGAAAGATGGAGGGTTTACTATAGATGCAGTAGAAATGGAAAACACAATAGGAGAATAATATTAATTATTGCAAGTCCAAAATTGCCAAGCTTAAACTTAAATAGGAAAAAAATATGTCAATAAAACTTACTCAAGATTAAATGGAATAGCCCATGCTATCCTATAAAAATTTAACAAATGTAAGCAATAGTTAACTGCATATAAAATAGCAGATTTTGATAATTTTATATTTGAAGTAACACATAATTTCAAGAAATGTAAATTCTTCTAATTTTACAAAATCATTTTTGAAAAAAGACAGTTTTCTCAATTCAATCATTGAGATCCGCTAACTTAATCATGATACCAGGAAAGTATTGTAGTCATTTTCATGTATTGAGTTGCAAAAATTATAGTTAAATAAAACTTAGGTAAGTTGAATTAACAGTGATTCAGAAGACATTTGGCAAATTCATTTAATCCCTGTGAGAGGATGATGTGCCAAATTAAACATCTGTAAATGTTATTGCCACATTAATACAGCATTGCAATTAGCCACAATAGAAAGAGTTTTGAAGCAGTCTCTTCAGCATGAAAAATACAGATATTTCAATTCAGGATAAGACTAGAGACCACAATCAGTACAATATGACAAGAAATGGTTATGTTTGCATAGGTTTAGAGATAGATTAAGTCCTTACTATAGTCTGATGTTATTTTTTAAACCCAAAGAATTTGTGTTATTTTAATTTAAAAAAAATTTAAAGAAGGCTTTGCTGGGACTGGAGCGATAGCCCAGCCGGGTAGGGCATTTGCCTTGCACATTGGCCAGCTTATGTCAACCCGGGTTCAATCCCCAGCATCCCATATGGTCCCCTAGCACAGCCAGGAGTAATTCCTGAGTGCAGAGCCAGGAGTAATCCCTGAGCATTGCTGGGTGTGACCCAAAAAGAAAGAAAAAAAAAAAGCTTTGCTTTACAAAGTTATTGATCCTTTAGCTTTAAGCATATAATTTCCCAGCTCTGATCCCAGCATCATTATCAACTTCCCTCCACCAGTGTTCCCAAATTCTTTTCTGCACAAGTAGCTACCTTCAACCCCACCCCCACACCTCCACCTTGACAGGCATTGTTTAAAGTTTGGTGGTTGAGGTTTGGATCATATATTTTCAGAGTTGCTGAATCTGTGGTTTGGATAAGTAACTAAAATACTCCTTCACATTATCATTGTACTCAAGGTCCCTGGGCCCTAGGAAGAGTGATTCTTTAAAATGTAATGGAAGAAGACAAGGGAGAGAGCTCAAGTGGTATCTAAAGTAGTGCTTAGCATGTGCAAAATCCCAAATTTGGTGCCTGGCCCTGGGGATCTGGCAAAATCTGACTCTTCTGAATAATGCTATATATAGCCCCAGGATAAATGAATAGTTAATAATATAAGACTTTAGCAAGTAAGTTTGTTGTAGAAATAGGATTATACCATTAAGACTTTCTTTTTATTTTTGTCTTATTTTATTCTCCCCACTTCCTTCTCTCTATTGGTATTTTAATGACCGGGGTTTTTTTTTAAATGTTGGTGTGGGGTGTGTGTACACACATGCTTACTGGGTTCTATGTTCCTGGTCATACTGCTTTCATATCATTTCAGTTCTGGTGCTTGCATCTGGCTGTGTTTCAGCTGGAAGCTCACTTGTGCTGGATTAGTAAAGAGCAGAGCATCAGGCCATATGCAGCAGCATGGCCAGGATCACACTCAGCAATACAGGAGACAAGAGGAAACAAGCTCCTCACCAGGTGCACACTGACTAGTCAGGCATTCTAGACACTGAATATTCTTCCAGCACCATTAGCTGTAGGACTTGCATTAACAACAAAAATTTGATCAAAGATTGTACACTAGTTACTTTATTATGTCAAATTTCCTGTGAATAATGTTAATTCTATATAAATCAAAGTAAAGGTCTAATAATATTACATTTCTCAATAGGTTTTTATGAGTTTTATATTACTTTAAATGTATTAATTTATTGTGGATTTTTTGGATATGGAGGAGCCACATCTAGCAGTTCTTAGGGCTTACTCCTGGCAGTACTTGAGTGAACAAAACAGTATTTCTTAATTAAAATATTTTTTGAAGTCTTAAAAAACTCAAAATTTAAAATGTCTGATAAAGTATTTTGATTTATAGGACTTGAACTGAATTCAGAATATGATATTTATTATGGATATGGATATCCACACATAATTTATTTATCTAAACAACTTAGTTTGTATCAAGGAACATAAGCATAGTCAATAATCAAATGCAATGTAAAATATACACAGCAGATCCTGGCAAGCTACCCATGTTTTATTTTATATGTCAAAAACTAGTATCAATTATGGACCTCAATTCCATTTCCTGAAGAATGGTTTGAGACTCTTTCTGTCCCTGGAGCAAGCAGATGCCCTTGGGCTACACTTGCTTGCTATAAGATGTTATGGAGATGTTATGGAGATGTTACTGGTGCCCACTCAAGCAAATCGATGAACAGGAAGACAGTGACACAGTGATATGGTGAATGTAAAATATAAGCATAATGTACAAGAGTATGCTACCTGCACGGCAGAGCCTGGCAAGCTACCCGTGTCATATTTGATATGCCAGATACCAGTAACAATTATAGACCTCATTCCCATAACCTGATGGAATGGTTTGAGGCTCTTTATGTCCTGGAGCAAGCAGGTGCCCTTGGGCTCTACTTGCATGAGACAGGTCATATGGAGATGTTACTGGTGCCCGCTCGAGCAAATCGATGATGAGCGGGAAGACAGTGATACAGTGATACAGTGATGTACACTGGATTATGTAATATTACTAAAAGAAGAGGTACAGAAGTATTGATATAATTTTTTAAAGTTATTTTATTATCCGAAAATCATGGTCAGACTGGTATTTATTGAACACAAAAGAAGAATTCTCCTAAACCAGAGAGTCAACCCTTATAACATTTTGCAAATTTAGAGGAAAGTTGGATTTAGGCTAGGAAATAACTAGAACACTAGTTACCAAGATTGCTCCTTAAGAAAACTGCTTTGTTGCAAAGAGTGTGACTCTGAACTTTACAGTCAGGTGTGTATTCCTTCATATTCTCTGAAGAAAAAAAATCATTTCTGGAAGACTATTTTTAAGCTACCTAGGGAGTAAGAAATAAACCTCATCTCCCACTTTGCCTCAGGAGATTTGGAGACAGCCAGCAAAAAGAAATAAAAAATGTAAGTATCTTGAATTCAAAAATGAATAAAAACATAGGTCAGTAGCTAGTTTATAAAGTGAAGTCAAGAAACATATATGTAGTATGCGATATTTTTAAGAAATACACATGTATTTTAAGAAAGGACAAAGTAATTGAAATTCATGTGTGGTAGAAACCATCTAGTACAAGAAGCAATGTGTAAGAGAGTAAAATAAGTGCTAAATTTTACTTCATTTAGAGTCATTGTGTCTATGAACATTCTTAGCACCTCATAAGCAATAAAGGGTAATAATTCCAAAACCAACCTTTTGTTTTGGAGATAAGAAAAAATCTTTTCCGTTCTAGAGGGCAAGGAAATGAAGAGTGCATGTATACAGGTACTGATTTTAATGATCTATTATGAGTAAGAGGATTCGAGGAGGAAAAGGACATTACAAAGGATAAAATGTTTATTAAAATAAGATTGTTTTGTATTGGGACCATGCCCAGTGCTAAGGGTTTATTCCTGGTTCTTTGTTCAGTGTCACACTGGAGGTGATCAAAGGAACATACTTAGTGCCAATGTTTGAACCCAGTCAACTGCATGCAAAGCAGTTGCCTAAATTTCTGTACCCTAAATATGGTCCCTGAATGATAATTTTAAATTAATAGATGAAAGCCTATTTTTCTAGGAATTGACATTATGAGTAAAAAGTTGTTTTTCTATTAAAAATTCATGTTTTCTTTTCTGTATCTATTGTTTATTCTAAATAACATATATACAAGCATTGATATACACATAAAATGTAGAAAATCACACATACTTATCTTCCCTCTGGTTTTTATTTTTTTAAAGTGTATAAAGTTCTTGTTTTCAGGAGACTGGTGAACTTTGTATATAATCTTCTGCCTTAGGAATATGAAAAAATCCCATTCAAAATAGCTTCCAGTTAATTTTATTGTAGATTATTAGGAAATAGTTTATATGTGATTTTGAGTTGAGCTGAAAAAAGAATACTGCTCAACATTGATACATCAATGTTCTCTGTTTGTCAAAAGTGAGAAAAAATAATTCACCTAATCAATCAGGGTCAGGATCTGCATTGATTTACTTCACTAATGAGCCCACTTCTGGTATGGCAGAAACAACCAGATTTACTACTTGAAAAGTTCTATCATCTACTGTCATTTTCTGAAAACTATCAAGTTTGCTCTTCCTAAGCACAGGGATTGAAGGGTATCCGACTGCAACTGAAATCTCTGACTCTGTAATGCTTTTCTGGTAGAACTAAGCCTTGCAACTTCCTCAAATATGTTGTATTGATATTGATTGGTTATTTTGTTGGGTGCAATGTCACGTTATCTTCTACTTGACAGTTCTTATCATAAACATGACCTAGAAACCTACTATGAGGACTTTTTTTGTCAGTTTTGAGCTATTGATTCTTGTTAAATTTGCAAGAAATAGGGCTGTACTGTTGGTTATATTTGCAGTTTGCTCCATGTGTGAAGGAATTTTGTGAAACAAAATATTTTGGCCAAGATTATATATCCTTTTTTCGTAAAAAAAATTGAAGAATGCATAATGATATTGAAATACTATATAGTCAAAAATGAAAGATTGCATTACATACATATTATATATAATATATAATATACATGTAGCTTCTTAGTTAAGGAAATATATTTCTAAGTAACTAAAACATCAAAAATTATTTCTCTGATGAGAAGAGGGAAGGTTGACAGCTATATATAATTAGCTTCCACAAATTCTTCCTATATTGCTAATCTAAAAAGCACTGAAGAGAAACAAGATAATTTGGGGAATAAGATATAAATGGTGTAAAAGATTCTCTACCTTGATCCTCCCTGAGTGATTTTAGGGAGTGGTGCATCCAAAGGGTTACACATAATAAGGCATTTTCATGTAATTCCTTTAAGTCTGACAGAAAATAATCCTTTTAGATATTGTACTATTTATAAATTACGCAAGGGAAGACAATAAATGGCCTGGTATTATAATTTAATGATGTTAGAAAGAGTCACTTGATCACTTGATCACTTGAATCCTGTTATTCATCAATTTGCTCAAGCGGGCACCAGTAACATTTCCATTGGACCCTATCACGTGCCAATGTAGCCCAATGGCATCTGGTTGATTCAGGAATATGAAGAGCCTCAAATCGTTCCTTCAGGGTCTTGACAAGGAAGTCTGACCATCTTGTAGGTGGGCGGCCACATGATCTTTTGACATCCCGTGGGATCCAGTTGGTAATGGCTCTAGTCCAGCGGTTGTCTCCAAATTGCATTACATGTCCAGCCCATCTGATTTTCGATGTCTTGGCAAATGAGACAGCATCCCTGATTCTGGAATAGTGACAGAGGTCAGAACTCCGATTCCTTCTCTCACTTGAGTGAGGCATGATATTCCAAGCATGGCTCTTTCGATTCTCTCTGGGAGACCCGAATAGCATTCTCATCCTGCTGTCATAGGGCCCAGGTCTCTGAGGCGTATGTTAATGCGGGGAGAATGGTGGAGTCAAAGAGATGTGCCCGGAGCCGGAGGTTCTTTGTCCTTTAGCTATTTCTTTGATGCCTTTGAAGGCATTCCATGCCGCTCTCTTCCTCCTGGGCAGCTCAGGGTTTTAGGTCGTTCATCATGTTGATTTCTCGACCTAGGTACACATAACTGTTGCATTCAGAGATGTTTGTTTCATTGAGCGTGAATGGGGCCTCTGGAACTAGTTCATTTTTCATAAACATGATTTTCTTTAGATTCAGCTGTAGACCTATATTTCCATATTCTCAGTCAAAGACAGCCAGCATTTGTGCCGCTTGGCTAGTGTTTGGTGTTATTAGAACGATGTCATCAGCGAAGCAGAGGTGGTGTAGCTGCCGACCATCTATCTACACTCCCATTCCTTCCCATTCTAATTGTTGCATATTTTTCTTGAGGGTGGCGCTGAAGAGTTTTGGTGAAATGGTATCACCCTGTGCAACCCCTCTTTTGATATCAATGATCACTTCTTTGTAGAATGGTGAGATCCTGGTGGTGAATCTGTAAGACAGCTCACGAAGGATATTGATGTATTGGGTCTCGAACGCCCTCTTTGGCTAGGGCTTCGATGAGTGCTTCAGTCTCCACAGAATCAAAGGCTTTCTGTAAATCAATGAACGTGAGACAGAGTGGCATCTTGTATTCGCTACAAACCTCAATGTGCTTGGTTACTGTGTGGATATGGTCGATTGTGCTGAATCCTTTCCGGAAGCCTGCTTGCTAGCATGGTTGTCCTTCATCTAGTGTTCTGCTAATCCTGTTCACGATGACTCGTGTAAACAGCTTGTAGATGACGAACAACAGGCAGATGGGGCGATAGTTGCCGATGTCGTGAATGTCTCCCTCCTTGAACAATAGAACTGCCCTGCTGTTTTTCCATTGGGAGGGAACCTTGCATTCGGACAGGTGGTAGCTTGTGAAGAGCCGAGCTAGTGTATTGATGAGTACCGAAGGCAGATTCTTCAGGTGTTCGGGTCTGACTGTGTCTGGGCCTGGTGCTGTTCCCTTCTTTACCGACGAGATGGCATGTCGGATTTCAGAAGGGAGAATGTTGGGAATGACATATCCATCCTGTGGAATTTGGTATGTGGGCAGGTGGATGTGGCTATCAAAGAGATTTGAGTAGACGTCCTGGATAATCTTCTCCATTGCCTTTCTGGAAGATGTGATAAATCCATCAGGGCTTCAGAGGGCAGTCATCTTGGTCTTATAGTTGGCGAAGGACCGACAGGCAGTGCGAATTCTTTTCCCGGCTTCTGCTGCATCTTCCAGTATTTCTTCTCTTCTGTTTTTGAGGTCTTCTTTTATCACTTCTCTGCACCGTTTAGCAAGCTTGGACGTTAGCATTTGGTCTCCTGAGGCTCGGCCTTGCCACGTTGGCGATTGAATTCAAGAGTTTCTGAATTTAATGATGTTAGAAAGGGTAATTTAATGATGTTAAATTTATAATTTAATGATGTTAGAAAGGGTAACTAACATTTCCTCTAGTCAAGCTTAATCCAAGAAAGTCAAGTGCTGCAGAGTATAAATCCATTTGAGAACAGGCAGGAATACCTTTCCATGGGCATAATATTTCATCTTATGACTGGGAATGGGGTGTTGAATGGAATTACACTTGAAAGCAAGTGGCTTCAACCAAGTCCTCCAGAATAAATATCTAATATTAAATAGATTTTATATGAAATCTAATATGAAATAGCTTCTAATATGAAGTGAACAGCACCTGGCCCAGACAAAGTCAGACCAGAACACCTGAAGAATCTTCCATCAGTACTCATCAATACACTGGTTCGGCTCTTCACACACTACCTGTCTGAATGCAAGGTTCTCCCCAATGGAAAACCAGCAGGAGAGTTCTACTGTTCTAGAAGAGAGACATCCACAACATTGGCAACTATTGCCCCATCTACCTGTTGTCCATCATCTACAAGCTGTTCACTCGAGTCATCCTGAACAGGATTGGCAAAACATTAGATGAAGGACAACCATGTGAGCAAGCTGGCTTCTGAAAAGTGTTGGCAGAAGGTAGATCTAAGGATATGCGAGGGAAAGTCTGATGGATATTGCCTGTTAACAAATACATGGAGTCTTCTGGCAGACTGTCTCCCAATAGAGTTTTAATGAGGAATTCCCTAGTGAGACTGTTAATCAAACTGTAGTTACACAGACAAGGCTATCCTAAGGTCATTTCTCTGCACATTTCCTTGTTGGCTATAACTAGCCCAAGATAGATTCTAATGGATGATGCTTAAAGTTAGGCAGAAAACAGGTTTTTTTTTTTGTTCTTCTGTCTGAAATGACCTTGCCATCATGGGCTAGTCCAGAAGACTGAATTAGCAACTGTAGCGTGTTCTTTTGTTCATCTCATCTTACCTAGATAGCACTCCCTGCAGGTTTTTGGTTCCTGGTTGTCTCCTTCCTACAATTCCTAAGTCCTATGGAAAGAATGTTAAATGTCTTTGTAATGTAAGCCATGCAAACTTTAAGCTGTATTGCCCTCTGAGAGGATGGGATATAAGAGAGTTGGGGTCTTTGTAGAGGTGGTCAGTCAGCTCAAGTCAGCCCTTCATCAATAAATGCTTTATTTATAGGTGACTATAACAGTATGCCACCTGCACGGCAAGCCTGGCAAGCTGCTCGTGTCGTATTTGATATGCCAAATACCAGTAACATTTATATTAGGTCATTCCCATGACCTAATATAATGGTTTGAGGCCTCTTTATGTTCCTGGAGCAAGCGGATGCCTTTGGGTTCTACTAGCATGAGACAGGACATATAGAGATATTACTGGTGCCCGCTCTAGCAAATAGATGATGAACGGGAAGATTGTGATAGTGATAGTGATTATTTATGAAATAATATAACATAACATTCGCAATAATGGTCTCTCTGAAATATAGTTACATAACTTAGGTAATAATAGTCTCTTTGAAATATAGTTTGTCTCATAGCAATATAACGAAAGAGCTAAACTTGTTCTTTTTAATTTTTTTCCTCATTTTGAGTAACATCCATTGGTGCTCATGGTTCACTCCTGGCTTGGTACTCAGGAATTATTTGGGTATATAACTTGGGTCATGCCTGAATCAACCAGATGCCATTGGGCTACATTGGCACAGGATAGGGTCCAATGGAAATGTTACTGGTGCCCGCTCGAGCAATTCGATGAATAACGGGATTCAAGTGATCAAGTGCTCAAGTGATAACTTGGGTCAGCCATGTGCAATGAAAGTGCCTTCCCTTTTGTACTACCTCTCCAGGCCCCTGCTCCTTTTTGAGTCATGTTACACTATACTATATTTTTTTTTCTATTCCAACATGTAGTTCAACTGTTTCAAAATTCAGTTGCACCACTGACCTGTACTTTCAGGGTTTTTTTTTTTACAGATTGCTTACTTTACTCAGGTATAGTCATAGATAAATAATCCACATAATGCTTGAGGACTATATTTTTTACATCTAGAATTTCTGCATAATATTCTTTTCTGTACTTTCTTTTAAATGTTCTAGCCACTAAGTTGAGAGATTTTGCAGTCATTACTACTTCTTAAAGAGTTTGCTTGCTTCTTCGTTGTTCTGGGAGTCCAACATTTATGTTCGATATTTGATATTTTTCCACAATGAGTGATTTGTTATTTTTAAGCTTTTAAAGAAGCCTATCTGAGGGCTTGATCAATAGCACAGCAGAGGGGGGGGTTTACCTTGCACGCGCCAACCCTGGTTTGATCCCTGGCATTCCATATGGTCCCCTGAGCACTGCCAGGAGTAATTGCTGAGTGCAGAGTCAGGAGTAACCCCTGAGCATTGCTGGGTGTGACCCAAAATGCAAACAAATAAGTAAATAAATGAATAACTAACTAAATAAATAAAGATAAATACATAAATACATAAATAAATAGATATAAGTGAATGAATAAACAAATAAGTGATGAATGAATGAATGAAATAAAAGAAGACTGGGGCCTTTGACAACAGCGTGGATACAAAGCACAGGTGTGGCCTAAAGTGCACAGAGTTATGAGTAGGCCCTGAACAAAAAATAAATAAATAAATAAACAAAAAACAAAAAAAATCTGTTCACAAAAGTAATCTATGAATTATCTTTAATTTCAATGATTCTTTTTTTCTAGTTATGTATAGTATAACCTATTGTTAGTCATATCCATTAGCTTTTTCTTTTCTTTTATCTGTTTTTTTTTTGCTTTTTGTGTCACTCCCAGTGATGTTCATGGGGTTACTCCTGGCTCTGCACTCAGGAATTACTCCTGGCGGTGCTCTGTGAGATGTTGGGAATCCAACCCGACACAATGCATGCAAGGAAATGCCCTACCAGCTGTACTATCACTACTCCAGCCCCTGGACTTTTCTTTCCATACACTTCACATTAAAAAAAATGGGAACATGGGTTAGCCATACCCTGCAGTGATAGGGAACTATTCTTGACTCTGTGACCAGAAGCGACACCCAGCAGTATTCAGGGGACCATGTGTGGTGACAGGATTTGAGCTGGGGATAGCTAGTAAGGATCCTCCCTCTTGTACTATTTCTCTCATCTCACAAAATTTTTGTTTTCTGGGTTCCGCTTTTGTTTTCAAGCCATGCCTGTCTGTGCTGAGGTGCCAAGGGCATACTATTGGCTCTATACTCTGACTTCATTATTAGTGTGATCTATGGATCATATGGGGTACAGGGGATTGAGTCCAGATCACCTGTGTGCAAAGCAAGAGCCTCTATCTGTGACCCCTATCCCTAATAAAAAATTTAAGTTTTTGTCTTTTCTACTACTGTTACATTGACCTGAAAATGCAAAGTAAACATTTCTTTTGATACCTTAATTGTTCATTTCAATTAACTTCCCAACTCAGGACGAGTTTGTACTTTTGATTATTGTTTAATCTTTCTTCTTACATCTAATATTTCCTTGTTTGATTTCTTCATGTAAACGAGGCTTTATGAAAGTTGGCTTTAGAAATTCTTGTTAATTTTTCTGTATATTGAAAACTTGGTTTTTTGTTCAACTTAATATTGTCTGTACTCATGCTCTAAATATTGTATTGTTCAGATTTTTCTTTAATTTTTCAGCTTTTCTTCTCTCTCAGAAGCTCTCTCCCATTTTTGTGGCTTAGTGTATCCCCTTTTCTGATTATTCCCTGACTGGAATTGAGCCCTCATTGTTCAGCATCTCTGGAAGAGCTTAATTTTAAATTGCTGCCCACAGCAACATGACTCTTGAGCTAGGCTTCTGTTTGCGCTCTAGTTGCAAAGTCGTCTATGTTTTTGTGTGAAAAGTCCCATAATGCTAACAGTTCCCTTCTTTTACATCTGCTGATTTCTCATCCCAAGAGCCTTTCACTTGCTCTCCAGAGCTTTCAGATTTGGGGAGTTCCCCCCCCCACCTCCCAGTGTATCTCATTCCCAGTTAGTAATTGGTATTTGGAAGGAGAACCCAATGTCAAGCCTTTTTATTATAAGAAATAAATCTTATGGTGCTTTTTGTCTCTGCTAAGCTCTAAGAAAAGAAATCCTCAATGATTTCAACCTAAACAGTGTTGTATAAACAAACACGTAATTAAAATATCACTGAACTAATGTGATTATAATTAATGGAGCACACCTGCGAAATGCTTACCTAAATCAATCTAAATTAAATATCCTAGTGCTTACATTTAGCATTAGCATAAAATCAAAACTTTAATGAAGTAATATATTTTATTTTGTTTGCAGAGCAAGAATCATTCATTTGAGTTTGGAAGTCCCTAGTAGTTATTGGTGTTGTGATGAACAATGCAAAGGCCTCCAATTGTGCAAGTTTGATTTCATTTCGTAGATAATTTGAAGTACTCAGGAGCTATTAAGAAAAATTGTTATCATTTATGGATATATAAGAAAATGACTTCCTTTATGTTTACCATCTCTCTAGAAGAGGGAAAATAGGGCTGAAGAATAATAGGAAAAGCATGGTTATAAGCTCAGAACTTGGGCGGTGTCAGGGCAATGCACAATATTTTTGTGATTTATATTTATTATTATCCTCAAGCAATATTTCCTGATATAAAAACAAGAAAATCCCTCACTTAACAGTGACCTATTTTTACTACTCCATCTATTCCTCTGTTACTAAGCAACCAAAAGTGCCCAAGAAAAAGATTTGTAACACTTTTACATACATCACACACAGTAATATGCCCCAAACCTGCTCTATATATCGAATAAAAAGTAATGTTTTTATGTGTGTGTGTTTTTTGGATTTATAGGGTTGTCATAACATCAGATGTAGAAGTTTTCTATCATCATATATTTTCTTATTTATAGATAGATCTACCTGGGGAGGATTTTGTTCATGTAGCAACTAGACAATTCACTATTTGGAAAATATTTTAAGAAATACTTGCATTTTCATTGTGACAATTTAAATTGACATCTCTTTGGCATCGAGGAGTAAGAATACCCACAGTCCAAAATTCTACTACAGTCTTTGAATACCTAACAACTCTGCCTGTCTTCTGTTTTATAGATTTTACTCATCTCATCCTCTTTTATATCTTAACAATAATGCCTTTTCTCTTTGCAAAACAAAAACAAAAAATACTATTGTTTATCCCAGCATTCGGGGCCTTAATTCTTAAGAGATCAATAAAATCCTCAGTTTAGCATTAAATCATAAATCCAAGACAGAATCTTGTTATTCCATAAAAGATACTTTCAGTACACTGATTCGTAGCAAAACTTTTCGGAGGTGATTAAATATGTATTTTCAGATTTATTTTGTCAACTATCTTTTAGATATCACTGATTTTAAGAATTTCATTGCATTACTAAGCCTAATTCAATCTCTGATTCTAAGAGACTGAAATCTTTGAAAAGGGGGAAGAAAGCATTGCTTATTTTACCTGTAAGATACATTTACCCTTAAAGTTTTCCAAAGATTTATTCAAATTCCTTATTTTGGGGATTATTTGTTTCTCTGGTTCTGGATTCTAATAGCTCAAAGGTTGTATTTATGCACCTCACGATATAGGATGAAAGATACACTAGTCTGCAAAGTGAGGGATCTATTGAAAATAAACTCAGTTCCTCTTCATGGAGCTGACTTGGTATGCATGGTCTGAGTCTGGATGACATACTACTTTATAGAAACTTTCAAAGGCCCACTTTCACTGCATCTTTTATCTTACCATTCCTAGAGCAGCATTTTTCAGGAAGAAAGGGAGGAGATGCTTCTAGTTATCAGCAAAGGGTATAGGGAGGGGGAATTTTAAAGGGGGAGGCTAAAGTTAAAATCAAGCACAGGGGTCACAGAATTGTCGGGGAACACCGCCGGATCCCCGACAGTGTCAGGACAGAGATTGTCTTCTACCTCCGAGGACGCCTGGAGAACAGATGAAAACTCACGAGTCCGGTGCAGTTCCATATGTGGTGTCCATATAGGTTTGTCAGATTTCCACTGAATATGGATAGGTGGTGGGCGCTTAACCAGAGCGGCCCCAATTAAAAAGGGTTATTCTCTGAGTTACGCTTTATTAAGGAGAGCTGGAACAGGTGCCCGATGGGGGATTGGACGAGGTATGTGAATCACTGCTTCCCCACTGCTACAGCTTGTCTCGACCCCATAAGTTTAAAGGCATAGAGGCTATATAAGGCTGGACCATGGCTACGTTCCTTTCAGGGCCAATACACGGCAGCCATCTCGCACTCTGTCGGAGAAGAGAAGAGGAGATATTGCCTACCCCGCTCAGGCTATGGGATACTCTCTTTAGGGCCCAGTTAGAGGGCCAATACTTGGTGGAGATTATGGACATGTCTGCCCCTGTATCCAACATGCCTTTGAATTTCCTTTTATAAATCTCGATGGGTATAATTGGCCGCTTGGCCTGCGAAATCCTGGTAGTGTACCCAACTAGATAGTTTGCAGGTGGCTGGTGGGCTTGGTTCTGTGTGGCTCTATAACCAACAATGAAGTTGGCAGAAGAGTTGGTACTGTTTAAGCCACCAGCTGTAGGGTGTTCGGACTGACTACACGGATCCTCAAAAATTAATAATAGTCTAGCAAGCGGTTTCTCTTTTTCAAAAGTCCATTTAGTTGGTACAGAGATTGACAGTACTATCCATGAGATTCAGGATCTAGAAGTCCGAAATGCACCTTAATTCCCTTAAATTTCAGCCAATCGCTCCCCTGAATTAAACCCATACTACCTGGGGAGCAGGTCCTTTTATTTCTGTTTTTAGCATGTAAGGATCTTGACTTGGGTATACTGTGACAGTCTTAGGGCAGAGAATGTTAAGACTGCCATTGTCTGATGTGGTAGGCTGGAGAGTATTTATTTATTGCAATTCTGTGGGTTCTGATTTGGAGAATACTGGGCAGGTGGGATGACTGAGGGTGCCCCCTGGATTCATCTGGGCCTGGGGCTGGCCCCCACCCAGTTTCCCGCATTCGAGGGAGGCATAGGTTTCATTTTAGCCTGCCGAGCTTGTGGAACCTGGGAGGGAGTCCATGTAATATTTCCCATAAAGGGATTATTAGGATGTTGCCCTGTATTGATAGTTTTAGGAGATGGGCAATCTCTATGGTTGTGCCCCTTCCCTCCGCAGTTAAAGCAGGTTATCTGTCCAGATGATGCCTGAGGCTGACTTCGTCTCTGAGACGGACAGTCTCTGGCCCAATGTTTTCCTTCCTGCACCTTGGGCATGGTCCAGGTGGGGGCCCTCCAAGGGGTGGGGTTGTGATTATTAGCATGGTTTTCCTGGTAACTGTTTATCCTTTGAGGATTATTGTTTCTCCCCCCCCTGAAGCTGTTTGACATTTTACCCCTCTCCTGATCCCCCTGCTGTATGGGATAAGCCTCTATAGCATTCTGTGTCCCATGGGAGGCCAAACCAACATTTCTACAGGCCTTTAGATATCCCATGAGGTCTTCCTTTTCCTTAATACTATATAGTATTGCTCGACAATTTTGATTAGCATTCTCATATGCTAATCAAATACTATATAGTATTGCTCTGACAATTTTGATTAGCATTCTCATATGCTAAGGTCCGCTTTAGGATTTGTTGAGTGGATGGGTCTTGAACCTGTCTTTGGATTGTCTCACTTAATCTCCCAACAAAATCAAAGTATGGTTCATTAGTACCCTGGTAAATTTTTGTACAGCTACCTAGATATTCTGGGTCGGAACCTACTTTTTCCCATGCTTTTAATGCTGTATCCCGAACAAATCTTAAAACAGGTTCAGGTAATGTCGCTTGTTTTTCTTTCTTTTGCCATTCACCTTCACCTTTCAGCATGGCAAAAGTTATATTATGGCCAGATTCTGTATTTCTTAAAGTGTCAATATTCATGTTAACCCCATCTGCATACCACATTTGCCATTGCACGACCTGTGATTGATTCAGACAAGTACGGGCTACCATTTCAAAGTCTGACGATACCCACTGTTTATTTTGGCTCCAATCAGCTAAATATTTCAAAGAATAAGGACTTGATATTCCAAACCTGTCACAAGCCTTCCTAAATGGGGTTATTGACTCAATTTTTAAGTCTTCATGAATTGGTTTTACTTTATCTTTAGATTGGTCATGAGAAAGATTGCTAGGCTTTGCTCTTTGATTATTATTAGATTGACAACCACAGGAACTGCAAGGCTCTTGGGGCCTGCACTAGCTAACCTGTTTCTCCCCTTCTTCCTCATCAGAGCTTGTAGTATCTGTCAGAGGGGCATCTTCCCTTTTGAAGGTATTAACTCGGGGAGATTTTCAGCTTGAGAATTTGCCTCCTCTGGGTTTCCCTGTTCTTCCTCTAAGTTATCAGCCACATTAGAATTCTTTTTAGATATTTTCACTGGGAATGTATACACCTTTTTCAAGTCTACAGCCTTGGGGCGTGTTTGTGAATGGCTTTTAGTTGGTTCAAGCCTCAGGTATGCGCTAGGTCCTGATTGATAAGTTATGAAATCAGAAATCTCCCTGCGTAACACATCCATTTCTTGGTTTAAGTTTCCAAGTTTCCTATATATTTCTTCCTTTTGTTCTTTCAATCTTATGTCTAACTTGCAAACCTCCTCTTTCTGTCCATCTATCCTAACTCTCTGTTTGTCAATTTCTCCCTCTAAGATAGTGCTTATCTTACTGATATCCTTCTTCTGCTCTTCAATCTTTACTTCAAATTTTAAATCCTGTTTAATAATTTTACTTTCCTGTTCTTCTAATTTTTTCCTCAAATTTTGAATCCTGTCTAATAATTTTACTTTCATGTTCTTCTAATTTTTCTTTGAATTTTAAATCCTGTTCTTCTAATTTCTTTTCAAATTTTAAACTCTGTTTAATAACTGTCCTCAAGCTTTAAGACCAGTTTACCTGTAATTTTATGATTCTCACTTATTTCTTTAATCGCTGAGTAAACCTCGTCCCTTAAGATCGCATTCAATCTATTACTTTCTTCCCTCTCTCTATTAAACATTGTCCTTACACAAAGGTACAGTTTAAAAATCGCAAGGACCCAGATGATTTGTGAAAAGATAGAGTAGTTCTCAGAAAGGAACTTCATTGACTGGGCTATGTATGATTCTGACCCAATAAAAGATACAACATATCTATACCACGAGAAATCCATCATTTCACTCATGGTTCGGACTCAGATGATATCTGTCAGATGATGATTAGGGCAGACGATGTCCATCGAGCCCACCCAGGGACGCCAGATGTCTGGGAACGCCGCCGGGGTCCCCGACAGTGTCAGGACAGAGGTTGTCTTCTACCTCCGAGGACGCCGGGAGAACAGATGAAAACTCACGAGTCCGGTGCAGTTCCAAAAATGGCTTTTAATAGTACAAAAGCTCTTCCACAGCACTCCAATATAATGAACAAACTTTAACTCTGGTCCGAACTTAGACCATACAAATGAGCCTAAGTCTCCCACTAAAGAGAGAGAGGATCTCACCCGAGCTGAGTCCTACCCAGAAGGAGCAAAAGGCCAAAGAGCAAAAGGCCAAAAGCCAAAAGCCAAAAGACAAAAGCCGCAGGAGCCAAAAGCTGAAGGCTGAGGAACCAAAAGGCAAAAGTGAAGGGGGCCTCAAGTCAGCCCCCTTATATACACCAAAGTAATCCAATCAGGAGGGGCATGTCAACAAAGAACTCTAAACAGAACGTAGTGCCACACCTTATTGCAGGTATAAACAAAGGTTATGCCAAGGACTAAGGAGATTATCTCTTATGTAAAACACTGGGGGGAGAGAGAGGGCTGATATAAAGTAATACATCTTAACTTCATGAGCTTCATGTAATCTACATGGTACCCACAAGGTCCTTCTTATTATTATCTGCACCAGGTTGATTCTGAGTATCTTGTTCTCCTGTACTGAAAGGGTCACTCTCGCCTGCTTAAAGCAAACTAGTATGATCCTTCCTATAGTCTTCCTATAGTCTCAGCGTAGCCAGGGTGGTAGTCTGGTAAATTCTAACTGTCCCACGTTGGGTGCAGTGGGTATAAAGAGGAGCTGTGCCCAATCTAGAAAACCTAGAAATCTTAGTAGATGTATAAGTAAGAAGTTATTCAATCAAGGTGACTTCTGCAACTGCCACACCCTCTAGCAGTGTTTACATAGAAGAGAAGTCTCATTAGAATGAACCTTGACTTAAGTAGATTAAGCTGGGAGTGGGCAAAACAACAAAACTCCCAGAATAGCTAAACCTGTCCTCCAACACAGAATCACATGTCATAAGACTAGAGGGCACCAGAGAAAGTGAAAAGTGAAAAAAAGAAGTGACCAAGGGAATAGTTGAAAAGGGGTGAGAAGTACTTCTCTAAAGTATTATTGTCAGACTTAAAGAGAATGACATTCTCTGAGGATTTCTGACTCTGGGGTGGAGAAATAGAGATAATTACATCAATAACTGAAGATTCTGGGTGTGACTAACATAATAGTTCCAATCATATTCTGCTGACCCAGCTTAAGGGAGTGCTTAAACAACAGGGGTGTATGTTTTTGAAAAAAAGTTAAAAATGTTGCTTGAGCATTATCCCCAAACTAACTGAATTTCAAGGTGGAAGAGAAAAACCTGTTGTATAAGTACGCCTATATGAATGTGATATGTGTGTAAGATGTACTCTCACCATAGTTGCCCAATCAGCCCTCTTCT
Organism: Cryptotis parvus; assembly: GCA_021461705.1. Classification (NCBI taxonomy): domain Eukaryota; kingdom Metazoa; phylum Chordata; class Mammalia; order Eulipotyphla; family Soricidae; genus Cryptotis; species Cryptotis parvus. The sequence continues at coordinate 138,189 of JAJIBD010024777.1, forward strand.
CATGGTCCTTTGGCTTATCATTTCTTCAGCATTGTTTCTAAAATATAGTGAGTATTTGCTCTATTCCTTTAAAATCAACAATATATATTAAGAGTGGGAGCTATCCTATGCCATCTAAAATCATCTGTGAAAAGCACTTCCTTAATTGACAATTGCTATAGGAATTTAAGTGAAGACCTTTTTTTTTGTTTACTTGTCTTAGTAAGCCTTTGAAAAACATTCATTCTATTACCTTAGATTTACAGGCATTTGGTTTTTCAAACTATCCAAATTCTATTTCTTTACTATTTCCTTACAAATAGGCAATGTTTGCCCAAATTCATTTCTGTCTTAGCTTCTTTTTTGAAGTACCAAGGAGCAAATAATTAATCCTAACAGTCTAGCTCTTTCTTGATCTTTTCCCTAGGATTATATGCTAAAGAGTGTATTACATAGTTACATGTTATATTTTGTAGCTGTAGCCTAAATTAGACAAGAGACTAATTTATCTATGCTGTTAAAATATAAATAAGTTCAAATGGGAATTTGAATTTAACTCTATTTCATGAAGGATTCTTTACTAATATTTGATTAATATATTTAAATTTATTCAAAAATCTGTTTCACACCCTTGAAATGCAAATGTGTGTGGATTGGTATTTAATACTTAAAATATTCAGAGACATGAGATGTCTATTCCCGAAAATCTATCTAATAAAATTTATGTTTCTCTGAATGATTAATTTGTTTAGTTTGAATATACATATTTTAGGTGGGCTGGGTCACAGTTGGAGCACTCAGAGGATGCACTCAATTCAATGCTAGGAGGTCACTTTTGGTGGTGCTTAGGGAACTTTTCAATTATAAAGATCAAACCTGAACCTCCAACAAGCAGAACATACATTTCAGTTCCTTGAGTTATCTCTCCAACTCATCACCAACTTTAGCACATCACCTTCAATTTATCCTGTTTTTCTTTTTTTTCTTTTTTGGGTCACACCTGGCAATGCTCTGGGGTTTCTCCTGGCTCTTCACTTAGGAATTACTCCTGGCGGTGCTCAGAGGACAATATGGGAAGCCAGAGATGGAACCCCGGGCTGGCACGGGCCGGCCACATGCAAGGCAAATGCCCTACCTGCTGGACTATCGCTCTGGCCCCATCACCTTCAATTTAATAAGAAGTCTCTCTTCGACTGAATTCTTATCAATAAACCATTATCAAGACCTATAGTTATTAATCATGATCTCTCAACAGTTGTTGAATTAATAAGTCCAATTGCTGATTGATATAAATAGGCTTCAAACATAGACGTTTGTCTCCTTCATTCTTATAATTTCTTATTTTAGTTTTAGACAAAAAATTATGCTATAACTTTTCATATCAGTATTTGAGTGGCATTTGGAATTTGAATTCAGATATTTCAGATTCATCCATCTTTTTTCCTGGTTCATAAGTGGCAGATATGGCAACTACTTATTGCTATAGCAAAGTATGCTGGGAAGTCTTCAGTTTTACTGGTATTTTCATTTGACATAGCATATTTGATGATTTAGTTATGATTTTCTCCCAACTAGACTTTCATTTTTGTGTGATTATCTAATGACCTTTATCACTTATGTACTCAATATGCTCACACTGAGAAAGTTGTGCTCACTTCTCTGAGGCCTTCACATTTTTATTTTATCAAAGCTGTTTCTTTGTTCTATAGGGTTGTCACTTTTTATCCTTCAGAGTTATAGATCTCTGGTTTATTAAAAAATTTCCAGTTCACATGCTATCTACTAGGCTGCACATTTTTCCCCTTTCTTCTAGTTGCATTTAAGATATTTGTTCCCCATAGATTTGTTAAACATATGACTACACTATTTTTTTTTCGATTTTACTTTTTTATTTTGATGTTTCTCTTCTAGTTATTTGTCATTGTCATTTGTCAATTGTCACTTGTCTTCCCATTGGTCATCGATTTGCTCAAGTGGGCGCCAATAACATCTCCATTCATTGGGAATGAGGTCCATTATTGTAACTGTTTTTGGCATATCAAATACACGAGGAGTAGTTTGCCAGGCTCTGCCATGGTACTGGGTTCATCCCAGGGGGCCCAGTCTTTTTCTGTGTCAGACAATGAACCATCCAGGGCCCACGGGGCAGAGCCCTGGGTGTAGACAAGCCACCTGTCGATACAGCTGGGCACCGCAGCCACACCTGCAACACTGTGAGGGGCAGGCTATTTGTCATTACTTGGCTTAAATTACTGAAATCATCAACATCACTTATTTTGAACCATGAGATTTCTTGACTTTACAGTTTATTCATGTCATTTTAAAATATTTTCTTGAGTTTCTTTAACAATTTACTTAAATTTACAGTATTCTATGATATAAAATTTAGATCTATGCTTTAGAAATAATATCTTTGTAAATCCACATGTTTTTAAAATTATTTTTGTCATGCCTTTTCAGAGTTCATCATGTTTGTCTGCTGGCTATAAATTCAAGCTAATATGTTAGTAGCAACAGACAGTAAATATAGAGTATTGTGTACTTGGTTGAGGAATAGTATGTACTGCAATCCTTTCCAATACTTATGAATTTTGAGGGAAATTAAAATATTAGGTAGATAAGTCAGAATAAAAAAGGAAATCTATGGGGCTGGAGCGATAGCCTAGTGGGTAGGGCGTTTGCCTTGCATGCGGCCCCCGGCATCCATATGGTCCCCGAACTGCCAGGAGTGATTCCTGAGTGCAGAGCCAGGACTAACCCCTGAGCATTGCCGGGTGTGACCCAAAAAAAAAAACAAAGGAAGTCTATTGAAATAAATCAGTTCTTGGCATAAGACAGGTTTAAATAAATCAGTCCTACTTTTAAACCACATTCTTCTTTTCACAGGTCTTTAGAAAATCATTTGAGATAGCATTTGTAGCAAAAGAAGAGGAAAGAATTAGTGAACAATGCTTAGAATTGATATAACCTTTCATGATCTTTTATATTTTGTTATAATTTCTCCCCTTATGATTTTTATTTATTAGTTTTCTACAATTTTGTCTGTAAGTTTCTCAGTCTTGCTCATTCTTTAAAAAAAAGTCCTGGCTTAATTTACTGCATGCATATTTTTTCTTTCCCAATATTTATCATTGATCTACTCTGATTTTTATTACCTCCTAGCTTCTATTTATTTTAGGATCCTATTCTTGTTTTCCTTGTTTATTAAGCTGTGAGGTTCATATTTATCTAAACTCTTTCCCACTATAAGCATATATTGCAACAAACTTCTCTATTATTTCTTTATCTGTGTTTAATTGGTTATGATAGATTTTGTTTTCATTTTCATTCATTTGGAAATTTATCTTGTTGTTTTTTTCATTTTTTATCTTATTTTTTTTGTTTTATCTTTGTCACAATGGTTGTTTAAAAGTATGTTGTTTGGCTTCCAATTGTTAGACCTTTTCTTGACTTTCTTTTATAATTTATTTCTAACTTCATGGCTTTGTAGTGTGAAAGGAATTTTGATACTTCTATTTTCAGAACTTTGTGGACACTCAAATCATACTAGGGCATGTGATCTCTCCTAGAGAATATTCTGTGTGATATTGGGTATTTGTGATGGGTTTTATCTATAATGTCATTAATTCTAGTTCTCCCAATACTCATTTAGGGGTCTTGTTACCTCTATACTGATCTCTCTGGTTAATCTTTCAAAGAGAAAGAAGATAAGGATATTAAAATCCCCCACTTGTGTTGTTAATGATATATCTCCTCAGGGGTTGTAGTAGTTGCTTTAAAGGTTTTTAGCCATTTTGGTGTATATTTGTAGGTATCAGTTAAGTCTTCCTAATCTACTTATTCTTAACAATTACATATATCAAGGAAAACAAATAAAAACATTTTTAAAAAATTGAAAATTGGAAATGTGGACAATGACAGGTACATGTGGAGGAGAACAAATAGTATTGCAGTAGCTCATATTTACAATATCATACAGATGTTTAAGATGGAAGCAGGTTGGTGTGTTTAAAAAATATGAAAAGATAGTGGAGTATAGCAGAAGGAGGAGCAAAGAGGATTTGGTGTATGCACCAAAGTCAGAGAGTGATGATCAAGAATACATGAATCTGGACAACACAGTCAAACTTAAATTTCCTCTAAATAATTAGGTTTTTTTTACTTTTTTGCTTTTTGGGTCACACCCGGCAATGCTCAGGGGTTACTCCTGGCTCTGCAGTCAGGAATTACTCCTGGTGGTGCTTGGGGCACCATATGGGATGCCGGGATTGAACCCTGGCCGGCACGGGCCAGCCGCGTGCAAGGCAAACACCCTACCCGCTCGACTATCGCTCCGGCCCCACCATTTAAGTTTTGAAGTTAAAGTCTTTTTTTTTGAAAAAAGAATCTACCTTTGACTTTAAAAAAGAGAACAACAAAAGAAGCATAAGAATGAGTTGGAAGGAACTTAAACTAATATTATTTTAAGAAATGTTAATGGCATTAACTTATTGACTTTTTTTTAATGAAATCTAGGCTTTCCTAATTACAATAACATGCAATTGTATAACTAATGAGAATGAGAAACCCATGCAGGGACTAGAGGATGACAAAACAAGGAGATTGTCAGATTGATTGATTGATTGATTGATTGATTGATTGATTGATTTTTTGGTCACACCCGGCAATGATCAAGGGTTATTCCTGGATTTTCACTCAGGAATTACTCCTGTTGGCTCTCAGAGGACCATAGGTCACCAGGGATTGAACCCCATTTGACCACATGCAAGGCAAATGCCCCAACTTATTGATTTTGAAAGGTTGATAATAATAAAAATTTATGGAAGTGATTGAATTAGGACACTTTGGTAGGAGAATCAATAAATATTTCTGAATTAAATATGGGGTGGTATGTCCCCTTTTCCCCACATCCACGCCAGCACTTGTTGTTCTTGCTCTTTTGAATATGTGCCAGTTTCTGTGGTGTAAAGTGGTATCTCATTGTTGTTTTAATTTCCATCTCTCTGATGATTAGTGATGATGAGCATTTTTTCATATGCTTTTTGGCCATTCGAATTTCTTCCTTGCTGAAGTTTCTGTTCATTTCTTCTCCCCATTTTTTTGATGGGGTTGTTTGTTTTGTCTTGTAAAAGTTCTACCAGTGCCTGATATATCCTGGATATTAACCCCGTATCAGATGGGCATTGGGTGAATATTCTTTCCCATTCTGTGGACTGCTCCTGTATCTTAGTCACTGTTTCTTTTGAGGTGCAGAAGCTTTTTAGTTTCATGTAGTCCCATATGTTTATCCTTTCTTCTAGTTGCTTTGTTAGTAATGTTTCACCTTTGAAGATGCCCTTTGACTTCAATGTTGTGGAGGGTTTTTCCTATATTTTCTTCAATGTACTTTATGGATTCAAGTCTGATATTGATTGTTGGTGGGAATGCCGGCTGGTACAGCCTTTCTGGAAAACAATATGTACTTTCCTCCAAAGACTAGAAATTGAACTCCCATTTGACCCAGCCATACCACTCCTGGGAATCTACTCTGTGAAACCAAAAATACGCAGCGGAAACACCATCCCTACTTTTATGTTCATAGCAGCATTATTCACAATAGCCAGAATCTGGAAGTAACCAGAGTGCCCGAAAATCCATGACTGGATAAAGAAGCTTTGGTACATCTACACAATGGAATACTATGCAGCTGTTAGGAAAAATGAAGTTATAAAATTTGCCTATAAATGGATGGACATGGAGAAGATTATTTTGAGCGAAATTAGCCAGAAGGAGAGAGACAGATACAGAATGACTGCATTTATTTGCATGGCATAAATATATATATATATACATATTATGATACCAATATCCAAGGTCAAGTGAAACATATATCAGGAGGTCTTGTCAAAGGTGGAAATTATCACAAACGTGTGGGAGTCAGAGGTTAGGTAAGACAGAAAATGGAACAGGGTGCTAATAATTGTCGAGGGTACTAATGCCAACCTAGAACTGAGCATTAAGTAGAGGCAAAAGGATACACATGACAACCTTTTAATGTATGTTCTGTAATCCATAGTCTGGAAGGTAAGGAAAAGAGAAAGAGAGAGAAAGGGAAAGAAAGAAAGAACCTGCCATGGAGGTGGGCTGGGGAAGGGGGAGGGAACCGGGGACGTTGGTGGTGGGAGATGGGCACTGGTTATTGGGATGGGTGCTGGAACACTGTATGACCAAAACCCAAACATGAACTTTTTAATTGTATATCTTTTTATTTGTATATCTCACGGTGGTATAATAAAATAGTTAAAAAAATATGGGGTGGTATGAGTGAGATGTATTGAGAATTATTTCCTAGACTAGAGTGGTGTTATAGGGGATACAGCTCATGTCTTGTGTGTGGCCAATCCCAGTTATATATTTGGTCACCAGACACAGCCAAGAGTGACTCCTGAGAACTATCAGAGTGACCCAAATGAAACAAAACAAGGAATCATTTGCAAGTTTTTGACATTAACAACTGAATGATATGGAAATGATGGAGGAAGAAATGTTAAAATTTGAGAGAGAGAGAGAGAAAGGTCCCCTTTAAGAATATGATTAAATTTCTCTCTCAAGATCATGCTGAGTGAAATTAGCCAGAGGGAAAAGCACAGATATAGAATAACTGCATATATTTGCAGGCTATTAAAAAAATAGCATGATACTAATATGCAAGGCCAGGCAAAACATAGATCAGGAGGTGTTGTCAGTGGATGGAATCTACTGCAAGTGTGTAGGAGTCAGAGGTTAGGTAAGACAGAGAAAGGAACAGTGTATAAATAATTGTTGGAAATGATATTTTCAATTTAGAACTGAACACTAAATGTAGGCTAAGGGATATACATAACCTCTAAATGTATGTATTGCTAGCCACAGTGTGTAAGAAAAGGAAGAGAAAGAGACAGAGAGAGAGAGGAGGAGAGAGAGAGAAGAGAGAGAGGCAAAGTGCCTGCCATAGATAGAGGCAGGCTAGAGGAGGGGAGAGGATCAGAAGACATTGGTGATGGGAAATTGACACTGGTGGAGGGAAGGTGCTGGAACAATGTATGACTGAAACCCAAACATGAGCATCTTTGTAATTGTATATCTCATGGTAGCATAATAAAAAAACTTAAAAATAATAAACGTCTCACTCAAATTCTTATACCTAATGAATTTATTTAATATAAATATTAATATTTATTTTCATAAATAAAATACATTTAATATTTATCTAAAATAAATATTAATATATTTATGTTCCTGAAAACTGTCTATTGAGCCAAAATTCAAGGAGAATAATATGTATGGCATATTTGCTATTAAATTATAATGCTTCTTCAATTGATGTATTGTTGTACAAATGTTTGCTTTGCTATGGGTTTTTTTCCTAACCTCTTAGTGATCCTTAAGGGCAAATGTATGTCAGCAAATGTTAGTGATTTATATTGAGGGGGAAAATAATGTCTACAACTTAAAAATGGAAGAAATGAAGTAAAAGATATTTGTTTTGTTTTTGGATCACACCTGCTATGGTCAAAGCTTTTTCCTGGTTCTATCCTCAGGGATCACTCCTGGTAGGACTTTGGGAGACCACATGTGGTGCCAGTGTGTTGGGGTTTAGCAGGGTCCCCAACAGATGTTGGGATATGGCAGGGTCCTGGTGTGTTGAGGACTACTGACCATTTCCACCCCGGCCCCACCACCACCAACTGATGGGTTAGGAATGGGGCCACAGACTCCTGGGTAATTAGTGGCTGTTTAACTCAAGTAAAGTTGGCTAGTTATAGAGATACCATGAAGGTTTGGGTGTTACAAAGATGTAATTGAACTTTAATCCTAAAACAATGAGCAGATTGCCCATTGTTTTAATAGGTTTTAACTATTGTTTTAATGGGTTTTACCCATTTTAATGGGTTTTAATGGCAGATTACCCATTGTTTTAATCCTAAAACAATGAACAGATTTCCCTGGAAGGAAAGCCCCTTCCTTCCAGGGACTCCCCAGGGATGGCATCCTGCCCTGAGGCCATAGACCTGGTGGAATTCCATTTAAGAGCATATTGTTTTCTCCTTTCCTTTACTAGTGCTCCATACAAAAGTCATATTACATTTACTTCTTTCTATTCATTTAGTATAAATGCAGTAAAAGATACAGACTTTTATCTATATTCCTGGATTAAGTTTAAAATATTTCTCTGGACTCATGGTAAAGGATTGTTTTTTCTCTGGGGACATCTCATTATATATCCCATACTAAAATCCTCAGGTCAGATTAGTTTCTCCTAATTCAAACAGGGTCCTAAATTAGTGTTATGGATCTCCAGAAGACCTACAATACTCCAAGCCTAGTCGGGTCCCTAACTGTATTCAGGTCAGGAGATAAACAAAGCAGCAGATGCTGGGTTCAGCGGGGTCCCTGGCAGTATTCACAGTAAGGTCCCTGGCCTATGTCCAGGGCCAACAATCATACTCCCTGACCAACGGACAAAGGAACAAGATCACAGGCTCTTGAAAAATCTGAATCTCTCCTCTTGGTATTTCCTTTTAATCCCTTCATTTTACTCTCTCCTTTTAAATTCTCTTCTCTTACTCCTCATTCACTCCTCACTCTGTAATCTCTCACCTCAGCAGATTCCTCCTCTTAATCTCTCCTTTTCACTGACTTCTATCTTCCAGCAGACCTCTCTCTCTCAGGACATCTCTCTCTGTACCTCTCTTTTCATGGCCTCTCTCTTGGGCATCTAGTTGTAGGCTCGCTCTCAGGACCTCTCTTTTCAGGACCTCTCCCAGGTCCTCTCTCTTCAGGGCTTCTCTCTGCACGGCCATTCTTTCATTGTTCTCTCTTCTATTTCTGTCTTTCTATTTCTTTATCTGTTTCTCTGTCTTGTCTCTGTTTCTCTATCTTTTTTTCTGTCTGTTTCCTCATCTGGTTTCTGTTTCTCTGACTCTATGTCTTTTTCTCTGCATTAGATTCTATTTTTAATGTTTTGTCTTTTTTTTTTTGCTTTTTGGGTCACACCCGGCGATGCTTAGAGGTTACTCCTGGCTCTGCACTCAGGAATTACTCCTGGCGGTGCTTGGGGACCATATTGATGCAGGTGGGCCTCACGGGTGGATTATGTGAGGCCGGAAGTGGAGAGAGATGGTTGCCTTCTCCCAGCCGCCTCTGCCACCAGGGACTGATAAAGTCTGCAATGAGACCCTGCATGACTTGGGCCTGAGCTCCACCAGCCCCAGGGGGTGCCTTCAAGCCACACCTGATGTTCACTTGATCTCTAGGCACGGGAGTTGATTCCCATCACCCAAGATTTCCCGGGAGTCACGGACACAGACTGGAGCGAGGAATTGCTCTTTGCAGGAAAGGAAATTCAGTCCTCGACCTTACCCAGGGTTTCCTCAGGGTTCTTGTCTGCCTCGTAGAAAAGAATTTTCAGGAGTCGACGAGCAGTGAAATAAAATAGGTTTTATTAAGGAGGTTTTAGGGAAGGGATGGAGGAGGGAAAGTAAGAAAGAGAGTACACATCTCAAGAGGGGAGACGCGGGCAACACATGTGCTGGGGCACCACTTGTGCTCGGCCATGTGGACTCAGGCAGCATGTGTGTCCATGCAGCATGTGCGCGTCTTCCTTTGGTCAGGAAGATTTTTATAGATTTCTCCCCAAGATACTCCCTTATGGGGAGTCAACCTAGGTTGCTAGGGCCCTTGCCACGGGGAGTAGACTTTGGGAGTGGTCTTCTTTGAAAATCTGCTTTTCTTGACCTCTGTTCCTGCTGGATCTTCTGTCCTGGAATTGTAGCCAGGTTAAGGGCTGGGCAGAGAAAGGTTGATCCAGCTCCCTCAGGGTTTGTTGTTGGTTAATGGGTCTTATTAAGTCTTGGTTCCTGGTTCCAAAAAGGTGACTTTGAACAACCTTAGTGCAAGAATTCATTGCCATGTGGGACCCCTTGTCTCCCTGCCTACAACAATATGGGATGCCAGGGATCAAACCCGGGTCGGCACAGGCCAGCTGCGTGCAAGGCAGACACCTTACCTGCTGGACTATGCTCCGGCCCCTAGATTCTCTTTTTAGGTCCTTTCTCTTTCAGGCCTGCCTGAAAGGGCCTCTGGCCCTCTGGCCCTGTTACTGGCTCTCAGGCCCAGGCACCACACACACTGGGATTCCATCCTGTAGCTATATATAATAAATTCTGTTTTTCACAGTTTTCTTAACTAAAGTCTAAAATACAAGGGCCCAGGAGTTATCCATCAAATCAGTTGCTTATTTTGGGAGGTCATCACAGAGTGTTTTCCATGACCGTGCTCTTAATTTATACTTACTATGGTGTTTAGTCTGTCTCATGTCAAGGCCACAGTGGCTTAAGGCTTGCCCTAGGTCCATCCAAGTCCCACGACTGGACCCTCTTTTTGGAGTGTAAGGAGCTAGGATCAATCTAAGGGCAATTGAGGTTTAAATTAGGCAATTCTGTAGGATGCCCAGGAGTAAATAGAGTTAATTAACTCTTATGTTACAGGCACATTGCATTAACTGTTTTCCTGAGTCTAGAAAAAGAGGACATTGCTTTAACATAAGAATATACACAGGGAATAAAGGAAAGAGAAAGCAACATTTCACTTACAATACAAAATTAAAAGTCATCAGAAGGCTAACTCTGCAAATCACTTTGCCTGACTAAGAGACATCTGTGACCAATAGGGAAGAAAAGCACAAAGGAGAAGTCAAAGTTAAACATAGGATTGTGTGTCCCAGTGGGATAAGATGTGCCCCCATTAGCCTGGAATGGATGCAATTCCATTAACCTAAACTCCTTGCTGGGGGGAAATGATAACTCCAATGTTAAACCTGAAATGCCTAACTGTAACCCAACAGTAGGGATGGAACCCAGGTTGGCCACTATACTATCTCTCTCTGGACTTGGGTCATGGGCTCTTGCCTTGATACTTGAAATATAAACATAACAGTGAACCTATTTTCATTTGGTGTATGAAATATTATTCAGCTTAGGTTAAGTAAAAGGTTATTGTCAACGTAGGTAGCCAAAACCGAACTCTGTCAAGTCAAAAAGGAAGAAATAGACAGTGCTCCATCTTCCATTCCTTTATTTCATCACACATCTCTGACTTGAGACAAGATTAGTTTTATTTATGCTATTTTTGTCACTTAGAAAAAGTTGATATCTTAACTAAGAGTTGTTGAAACATCAAAAAATACTAGTGTACATGGATTTTTTAGGAGTAACGTATATATTTTATATGCATTATATATTTTATATATTTATATACATTGCATATTAAATATATTTATATAGCTTTAATTAGATTTTCAAAGATTTCAATATAATTGATTCTATAGAAACTTTTAACATTCTGTTGGGAGATAAATTATTTTACACACCTAGAGCATTTAAATATGCATAATTCTAAAATAAAGCAACACAATAACAGCAAAATACTGGCTATGAAAACCTTTTGAAATGACAGTCTTCACTGTAGCAATGTATAAATTAGCATTTCCATGTTGTAAATACAACATCGACAAATCTTCTGGACACAGATGCCTGCTTAATGAATTTGGATCTTGCTTTGCCACAGGTGCACAGAGTTTAGGAATGTTTAATTGCTTGTTCTTGCAAAGCCATAGCACACTCAAGCCAATATATTTCACTTGCATATGTCACTTAGAGAATTTTGCTTTTTCAAGCAAGGTTCATATTGCTCCACCTGTGCATGATAACATGTTAAAACAATAAGGTTGTTCTGGGCATTGAAAATAGTAAAACAGCTTGTCAATTATTATAAGAAAACAACAAGGCCAAAAAAAAGTGCAGCATTTACTGGCTAAGTCTTAAGGCTCATATTTTTTCTACTCATTATTTTCTTTAATCCTCCTATAAGTTTATATCCTTGTTGACTCTAAAATCTCTAATAAATCTTGTTCTATCAACAATGACAAAAGTATATTACTTTTGAATCTATATTTTGGATAATTCTGTATATTGTCTAAGTAGTCAATCTTTGTAGGAAAAGGCAGATCATAATTCATAAACTTAAACAATTAAAATTATTTTCAATAGCACAAGTACTAATAACTCCTGTTAAAATCATTTTGGATACACATGACCAATTAGGCGACCTATACTTTGCCTCCATTTATGTATTCTCCTTAATTTTGAGTTTTGAAATTTGAAATAATTATTTCATGCTATATATTTAATAGAATGCTTTCCTAATCTGTATTAAAATATTTTGGGGGCTTGCTTTTCTCAGGTACTATTATTAAATCCAGATCTTAGCATTAAAATAGCTCTTCAAAAATTATTTAGGGTATGATGTTATAAATCATTTTTGCCCAAACATCCCTATGTACACTCTTATTACTCATATCTTTCCTTTATTATGATCAAATGACAAAATGAGCCCTTTGCCATCATTCGTATCTTATGCCAGTTTTTCTTTAATATTGCTTAGTTTTCCAAACTCATAGAGCAATATTCAAGTTTATAGGTCGTTTTTACTTTTAGTTTTCCACAGTGCATATAAATTCATTTATTGTCATCTTCTAAATTGATTTTAGATCATCAGTGGCTTGATGACCCACACTTCCTTTGACTAAGCAGAACTCAGATGAAAGTTAGTTCTCGATTTATCACGATCATGATCACGATCTTCCCATTGATCATCTATTTGCTAGAGCGGGCACCAGTAATATCTCCATATGTCCTGTCTCATGCCAGTAGAGCCAGGGGCATCGGCTTGCTACAGGAACATAAAGAGCGTCAAACCATTATATTAGGTCATGGGAATGACATAATATAATTGTTACTGGAATTTGGCATATCAAATACAACACGAACAGCTTGCCAGGCTTGCCGAGCGGGAGGCAAACTCTTTTAAACACCTCCAAATAAAGCATTTATTGATGAACCGCGCAGCCACAAACAGCCGTGCGAGCCGAGCTATGATGGGCTGGTCTGCTGGGTGGAGTTCTGACGAGAGGGAAGTCCAGAAGTGGAAAATGGCGGCGCCCGTGGAGTGAGGGTGGGTGGTCTGGCTTGTTGTGAGGCTCTGCCGAGGTGGTGGGCCAGTGATAGAACCCGTCATGCTTCCTGACTGCCTCATGAACGGCTGGGCACAGGATGAGCATGGAACAGCTCTGCCCCAAGTCTGAGAGTCTCTGGACCAGCATACCTGGGCCGGATTGAGGAAAAAAATGCTGCAGGTTGGATGTTGATGATCCGGGCTGTGATAGGCTGGTCTGCTGGGTGGACTTCTGACAAGAGGGAAGTCCCAATGTGGAAAATGGCGGCGCCCGTGGAGTGGGGGGGGTGGTCTGGCTTGTTGTGAGGCTCTGCCGAGGTGGTGGGCCAGGGATAGAACCGCCATGCCTCCCGACTGCCTCATGAACGGCTTTGCACAGAGAGAGCAAGGAACAGCTCTGCCCCATGTCTGAGAGTCTCTGGAATCTCTTGATTTATGTGAAGTACAAAGTACAGTTGCAGAAATGAAATAGACATAGTGATTGACCAGATACCAAGGTAGCCTGGACAGCCTAGGTCACAACCAGGAAAAGATGGCAATTTATTGTGTACAGTACCTGCTGTCCCCCGGTTCCCTGCTCTAGACACTTGAGACATAGTTTATGTTAGCATATACTATAATAATTAATCAGTACTTTAAGAGCAAAGGCTAGAATATTTACATAGCTATGACTGTAGGGTAATAAACAATCAGTAACTACCTTTAATGTATAGCATTGAACTAATAATAATCTCCTATCCTGTCTAGCAGGATATTTACTACTTTCAGATGTTTACAGCCTTCATTGTCTATTCAGTTAATTTTATTTTGCCTTGAAGACTCTCCTGACTTTGGAGACTGTGAGCTGCAATTTCTCATGGTGTCAAGAATGGAATTTTGGATATTATTTATGCAAGGCATGAGAAAAACCATCATTTTGCAAAAGAATGTGATTTTCTTTTCTTTCTTTTTTTTTTTTTTTGCTTTTTGGGTCACACCGGCAATGCTCAGGGGTTACTCCTGGCTCTTCACTCAGGAATTACTCTTGGTGGTGCTCGGGGACCATATAGGATTCTGGGGATCGAACCCAGTCCAGCACAGGCTGGCCGCGTGCAAGGCAAACGCCCTACCTGCTGGGCTATCGCTCCGGCCCCTTTTTTTAAAAAAAGAAGTTCAGAACTTACCCCATCTATTTGCTCAGTGGTGCACATTTGTGGTATTCACGGATTTGTATGTGGTGCCAGGGAACTAATTGAGGTCTGCCACATGCTAGACAGGCATGTTAACACTTGTTCTATTGCTTCAGCTCCAAGAAAGTAGTGATTTTTAGTTTGATACACATAGAAGTATAACTCTTGGTGAGTACTTGTTTCTGATTATGTAACAACTCTTGCAATTTTACAGAGCTATAGTTGAGTGCCAGCTGAGGTTATCAGTTAGATAACACTTTACAACTATGTCCTTTGTAGCAATTTATCTATTAAATTTCCTTTTGAGTGGGTTTGTGGGGATTTTATAAAGTAAGTAGAAAAATCATCAGTCCAGAAATATGCTTCTCAATTTTGACATAGTGAATTATTGACAAGAAACTTTGGTATACTTTTAAAACAAATCTTAAATGGCCAAAGATTTACCTCAAGTGTTTATATTCTTTGCGACTTTTTAGGAAGAGAATGCAAAAAGGTATACTTAGTTTACGAAAATGATACTATCCAAAAGCAATTTCTTTTTTAATATTTTATTTTGAGATATTTATGAAATGAAATAAAATATATGAATATAAAATTTATTTATTTATTTTCTAATACCAAATTTACATATATAAAAAGGAAAATATGCTGAAAATAATCCAGTACCATTTTAATGGAAATTCAGTTTTTTTATATTTGAAGTCAAATAAACTTGTAACAATTATTACTTACTTACTATCTTAAAATGCTACTTGAAAAAACTTTGCAAACTCAGACACATAGTGTATAATATTAGTAAAAATGACAGTTTTTACCCAGTTTTATTTTAGGATTAGTTTTAGCACTCCATGGTATTTCTAATTGCATAAATATGTATTCCATTACATTTCCCTTTAGGGGATTTTGTTAGCTGAGGAAAATGATGAGAAGCATGATGTTGTAGATAAATTCATAATGATAGTTACAATTTTTTAAAGATTAATTTAAGTGAAAATAAGACCCTAAATAAGACACCAGGGAATACTGACTATATGGATGTCATTCAGCTTTAGTCTTTTATTTTCAAAGTTTTGTCAAATAGGTGTGACTCTCTAAAACCCATCCATTTATAAGTTCCAATTTATATTCATGGGCTGGGACGTAGGACAGAGGTCAGGGGTGTAGGTCTTGCAAGCTCAGGACTTTGGCTTATTCCCAGCCATTATGTTCCTTCCATACCCAAACCTTTGGATTAATTCTGGAGTAACTTCAAGTGTGGTCCTGATGGTCCTTGTCTTTATATGAACCAAACATTGAATCATCAGGTCCGATGGGTCCAGTGTTGTTGGATCAGTATTTGTTCCCCATCTTAGCACTACTTAAGAGGGCCTTTCTTGGGACAGGGGGAAAAAGGCAAGCACAACTCCACCAAAACTGTAGTGTTCTCTATAGATTTAGTCATTGAAACATTATGAAGTAGATTTTATTATCATATATTTTACAAATAAATAATGTCTTTTCTCCTTTGTTTCATCTGGTTGGAAACATTCAGTCCTATATTTTATGGATGTGTGTGTTTATAGGAAGAGGTAATATCTATACCCCACAATGAAATGACACAGAGTATTAGATGTTACATTTTTCATACCAAAAATTCAGAATATTTTAATAGAAAGCACATGATCTTCGAAAGAATGACAAAGCATATTAGTTAAGAGATGTAGTACAAACCAGATGGGTACAAATGGTCTAAGAGTGATTGGAAGATAATTCAGTAGTTTCAAGAGGGATTAGCCCTTGGTGGACTTTTTGTGACCATTTTTTATAGACTGGTGAATATTTGTGCTTTGCAACATATAAATAAGACCTATTGCATGATCCTACAATGTGGGCTGGAGTGTTCCTTTTCACTTGGTCCAGGTAGTGAGTATGTACACACATGTATGCTCAAGAGATTGACACTAAGCTCCAACACTTGAAGACTAAATTTTCCTTGTGATTAGATAGATAGGAACATTATAGTCTGATATATTTGACTGCTAATAAACAGTTTTATCAAATTTACTGTACACCAAAGTATATATTCTAAAAAAATTATTTACTAAAAATCAGGGATATCAAAAATTATAAAGTGTCTTCATTAGTTGGAGGTAGGTGTCACTAGAACAGCAGTACCATTATATAGAACTCAGTATTATATTGTTGGACACACCCAGTAAATATTTATAGAGTAGAGTTATGGGGTGACAGGAGTATTATTTTGAATGGATAATGTAATACAGGTAAGTAGACACTTAAAATAGTTGTTAATACCACTATATCTTTTATTTTCCTGACAGTTATCTATACAATTTTCCAGATAGCTTGTAAATCCCATATAAATATTTTTATTCTATTTACTCTAAACTCTGTCTTAGAATGATAAGGAAATTCAAAATTGTGTAGTTTATACTCTTTAGCCAAATATTTGCTTCTTGGTATAACCTGTATTTTCATACAAATTTACAAATTTGGTCACTTCCGATAATATATTTGTTCTTGTGTAAGTTTTATACTCTTCTTCGTAGTCCTGTATTTTTCACTTTTATTAAAGTGATTATTTTTGTCATTTAATGGAGTTTATATTTCTCTCAAATAAATTTTACCTTTTCTATATAGATTAGAGCTTCTCAACTGTGAGTGCAAAGAGATGTGAAAATAAATAGATGAACAAAAGAGTACTGATATCTGATTTAACTCTGTCAGATATCTGATTTAGCAGATAAATCAGTGCTGCATGAATTAAAATCTCCAATAGATTACTGTGAAATAGAAGATATATATGATGATCAGGCAAGCAAGCTATTTAAAATCTTTCTATAAATTAAAATTTGCTCTTACAAAAAACTACATATTCATCTTGGGTTTTGATTGGCACCTTTGCAGTATTTCAGTAAAAAAAATACTGCAGGTAACACAGTATGGAGTAATGAATGGGCCGTTTGTACAAAAGGCAATCAGCAACAACATTGAGAATTTGAGGTAGCTGTAACTTTCGTAAAATCCTTTTAGAAAAATATGTAAAACTTAGTCACTTGTTCCAAATGAATTGAATGCTAAATCACAGACAGCTGTGTCCATTCGGTCTCATTGTTTCATTCATGAATAGGCACACAGTAATGAAATACTGTAAATAAAATTAATCACATATGCTTATGTGCGTAATAGGAGCCTGCTGAATGTCTGGCTGTTTTGAATCTATGGATCTGTTGGTACATTCTTTGTGTGTAAACACACACAGATGGGCACGTTTTTCCCCTCTATTAAAAACACCTGCAAAAGATGACTGGAAAAGTTTTAGAAAACATTTGAATCATCCAGACATGGATTTTACACCACCTGGTGACTGATAGTTTTTGCAGTTTTTCTTTAGGAAACCACACACCAGAACATGATGATTAGCTTCCTGGATCAGTAGAGGAAACAGCCAAGGTGATCAGTGTTATCGCTTATCATTCCTTCATTCCTGTCAGTAGTAAGCCCTTCCTTCACTCATTTGTTCATACACGACTTGCAATACAGAAAGAATCCTCCAACAAGTGAACAAGTACGCAATTCTGCCCCAAAGATATTTCTTGTAACTGTTAGATTACTTGCTTACTTGATATCTCTGGATTTTTGTATGACTAATGAGGGATTATTTTTTTCTCCTTCCTACAAGACTTTTGAATATATTTATGCTACGGGATTTGTTCTTTTATAAGCACAAAAAGATGGTCGGTCAGTAAGCAGTGAGTTATTTTGACTCTTATTTACTCCTAACTTTCTGTCATATTTTCTAACTATAAACCAACCTCAGTACCATTTAAATTGATTTTACCACTACAGAGCTTCTCTATGAGAGACTAGATAGCATCAGGGAAAGAGCTCACCCTATGTTTCAAAATGGGAAAACTTTTCGAATAAACTCTGTTGATCCAAAGTTTAGAACAATGATCAGAACATCTTATTCTGACTTAAAATAAGTTATGAATGGCCTTGCAGTGGAGCAGAGCACTTAATACTTGCTTTGGAGCAGAGCAAGACTGTTGTTGTTGAAGATAGGACCCTTTGGGGAATGGAAATAAGCAATCTAGCTAGGGGAGCATAGTTTGGATCATATGGTGTGGTCTCACCCAGGAAGATCACCCTATATATTTAATCTTGGTGTTGTATATGCCTAGCAATGCTAGGAAACCCAACAATCTTGGGTCTTGTATATGCCTCTCTTTCTTACTGTGTTTATACAAGATGACTAGAAACATTATTGAAATGATTGTTTACTAACCTAGAAGAGAGAAAAGCAATGCTTTGCCATAGCATCTCAATAGTATTGGGAAGCAGAGGTGTGCCCCCTGAGGGTTTTTGCATCACTAAGCCTCATTGTTTTACCTTTGTTTTTTCCTTGTCCCCAGTGACTGCATAAGTTTTATCTCTTGAAGTTTGAGATATTGGAAAGGTTGGTTGTTGGTTGGTGTGGAGTTGGAGTGTGTGTGGGGCCATTGGTGTGGAGCAAAGCTCAGAAATAAAAAAAAGCCTTGGATTTTCTAAACTGTGCTGTGGCTCTTTGTTCATCAGCCAGACAGGATTTGCATCAGCCCTAAACATGACCAGGGGACCTGATGGAATCCAATACTGTTGGGGACCCCAAACAGCTACGATATATAGCCATCTATTTTTCTTGCCATATGTTGTCAATATATTTTTCATCTTACAAGAACGTTCAAGGTTTACTCTTTTAGCAACTTCCAAAATGCAAAAGCATTAGTTTCCATCCATAGGGCACATTATATCTCATCAGTTACATAGTTTACTATGAAAAGTTTGCACATTTGGGCATTTCATCAATTCCATATACTACCACCATTTTTTGTATCTATAAACTTAGATTCCATATATAAATGTGATCATAGAGAATTTATCTATTTCTGTCTGATTTAAGTTTGAAACAGCAATGGGAGGGCAGTAAATTATTCCCAGAGAACAAAAGGGTCTGAGAAGACTGTGGGCAGTAGATTACTCCCCCAAATCAAGTGGGTCTGATAAGACCATACAAGCAGGATCTGAGAGGCATCAACAACTTTAGGAAATTAAATCAACTGTTAAAACTTAAAATAGGGTGTATCAACCACAAAATGTCTTAATTACTGCATGTTCATTGAAAATATTGGCTATAAACACTGTGTGAGCAATGCTATGAAACCCTTATTTCTAGTATTGGTGTCGTAAAATGCTCCTATATAGGATCTTTCTTGATCAGATTTCTATAACCACTTAACTTGGTATCATATTAATTTATTTATCCATCAGAATAGTGTCTATATGTGTTGATATGTATATACATATGTATATATGTATATATATGTATGTTAGTATTGGCAACTTGAGCCAGGACCGTGAATATTTTATATCCAATTAATATTTTGTTTTCTTCAAGTAAATGAGTAGAGATTAAATTTTATTTTCAATTTTTGTGTGTACTTTGTTTTGTTTTGGGGAGACATCTGGCAATGCTCAGGCATTACTCCTGCCTCTGTTCTCAGGAAATACTTCTGGCAGTGTTCGGGGAATCATATAGGATGCCAGGAATTGAACTCTGGTTGGCACTGTGCAAAGCAAGTGCGTATCTGCTTTTACTACTGCTTTGGTCCTTTTTACATTTTCTTTTTTCATTCTTGTTTTTTTTTTCAGAAAATTCAGTATTCTTTTTCCATAGTCCCACCAACCAGCAGTGACCAGTTTTTTACACATTCTCATCAACAATATATTTGTGTTTTTAGTAACAGCTATTTCTTTATCAATGAACGTGAGACAGAGTGGCATCTCAAACTCCCTACAAACCTCAATGAGCTTGGTTACCGTGTGGATATAGTCAATTGTGCTGAATCCTTTTGGAACCAGCTTTCTCGCATGGTTGTCCTTCATCTAATGTTCTGCCAATTTAGTTCAGGATGACTCGAGTGAACAGCTTGTAGATGACGGATAACAGGCAGAAGGGGCGATAGTTGCCAATGTCATGGATGTCTCCCTTCTTGAACAGTAGAACTGTCCCGCTGGTTTTCCATCAGGAGGGCACCTTGCATTCCGACAGGTAGCATGTGAAGAACTGAGCCAGTGTATTGATGAGTACTGATGGCAGATTCTTCAGGTGTTTGGGTCTGACTTTATCTGGACCAGGTGCTGTTCCCTTCTTTACCGACAAAATGGCATGTCAGCTTTCAGAAGGGAGAACATTGGGAATGACACATCCATCCTGCTCTTTTTTTTTTTTTTTTGCTTTTTGGGTCACATCCAGCGATGCTCAGGGGTTACTCCTGGCTCTGCACTCAGGAATTACTCCTGGCGGTGCTCGGGGACCATATGGGATGCCGGGGATCGAACCCAGGCCGGCAGAGGCCGGCCGCCTGCAATGCAAACACCCTACCTGCTGGGCTATTGCTCCAGCCCCAACCATCCTGCTCTTTTATATACACAAAAAGATGGTCAGATAGTAAGCAGTGAGTGATTTTAACTCTAAATTATTTACTTCTAACTTTCTGTCATATTTTCTAACTATAAGCCTCAGTACCATTTAAATTGATCTTACCCCTATAGAGCTCCTCTATGAGGGACTAGATAGCAGAATTTGATATGTGGGCAGGTGGACTTGGTTATCAAAGAGATCTGAGTAGAAGTTGTGGATAATCTTCATTGCCTTTCTGGAAGTTGTGATAGATCCATCAAGGCATCAGAGGGCAGTCATCTTGGTCGTATAGTTGGCAAAGGACAGCCTAGATTTGCGGATGATTTTTCCGGTTTCTGCTGTATAGGCCAGTATTGCTGCTCTCCCTCTTTGAGGTCTACTCCTTTATGACTTCTCTGCACTGCTTTGCGAGCTTGGACATTAGCATTGGTTTCCCGGGCGCATGCCTTGCCATGTTGGCGATTCTCTTGAGAATCTTTGATTCTGTTGAAACTAAAGTAGTCCTCGTAGCCCTAGCTTAACAGAGCATTCAAACCCAATACATCAAAATCCTTCCTGAGCTGTATTACAGATTCACCACCAGATTCTCATCATTCATCAAGGAAGTGATCATTGATGTCAAAAGAGTAATTCGGCAATATGATACCATTTCACCAAAACTCTCAGTGACACCCTTGAGAATATCATGTGACATTTAGAATGGGAAGGAATGGGAGTGAAGATAGAGGGTCGGCAACTACACCACCTCTGCTTCGCTGATGATATTGTTCTAATAACACCAAACATTATCCAAGTTACACAAATGCTGGTTGACTTTGACCCTGAATGTGGAAAGTAAGGCCTACAGCTGAATCTCAAAACTATGTTCATGAAAAACGAACGAGTTCCAGATCCTCCATTCACTCTCAATGGAACAAATATCTCTGAATGCAGTAGTTATGTATACCTAGGTCAAGAACTCAAAATGACGAATGACCTAGCACCTGAGCTGAGCAGAGATAGATAGCGGCATGAAATGCCTTCAAGAGCATCAAAGAAATAGCTAAAAGGACAAAGAACCTCTGGCCCGGGCACATCTCTTCAACTCCACCATTCTCCCTGCATTAACATATGCCTCATAGACCTGGGCCCTACAAAAGCAAGATGAGAATACTATTTGAGTCTCCCAAAGAAGAATTGAAATAGCTATGCTTGGAATATCACGCCTCACTCAAGTGGGAGAAGGAATCCGGAGTTCTGACCTCCTTGGATGATCCAGAGTCAGGGTTTCTGTCTCATTTTCCAAGGCTTTGAATATCAGATGGGCTGGACATGTAATGCGATTTGGAGACAACTGCTAGTCTAGATCAGTTACCTACTGGGTCCCACGGGATGTCAAAATATCACTGGTGGCCCACGTACAAGATGGTCAGCCTTCTTCTTCAAGACACTGAATGGTTTGAGGCTCTTCGTATTCCTGAAGCAATCAGATGATATTGTGCTACACTGGCATGTGATAGGGTGAAATGGAAATATTGCTGGCTCCCACTCTTGCAATTCGATGAATAACGGGATGTCAAGTGATCAAGTGATCAAGTAATAGCTATTATAAATTTATGGGGTGTCCTCTCCTCGTATTTTTCATTTTGATTTGCTGAGCATAAAATTATTCTTACCAAATATATTTTATATTGCTTTTTTTAAAGAAATATTTGGACCACAACTAGCAGTACACAGTGATTAATCCTGGCTCTGTGCTCAGGGATTAGTCCTGGTGCTGCTCAGTAGATCCTATCATTAATGGGGTAAAACATGCATCATTTGTGTCCAAGACAAGCACTTTCTTTTCTGTACAATATGCCTTCAGTCTTTAGAGTTAAGTGGTACAGAAACTCAAATAATTGCTTTTATCATCTTCATTTATTACAGTTCTAATTCGATTCTCTTTCTCCTGCTTCTGTGTTGCCCTTTGCTTCAATTTCAAATATTTACATTCTTGAAATTTGGAGGATACTTTTTCACCATCATTTTCATAAACTTTATTTTCACTTAACTGCAATTAATTCCTAGTATGAGTACCATTCGATTTTGGTCATTCTAGATCATTAAATTTACTCTTGACTCATGTACATATTTTGAAGACAAATTATATTTACCCCTGCACAGAAAAGAGATCCAAGAGAACCTCTAATTCCAGGGTTGCTATGGAAATTGTGAAAGCAACACAAATTCAAACCAGCAGAACATTAATTATTTAAAAAAAACTCCCTTTAAATGTGTTGCTAATAATTTTGTAATTAAAGCCATAATTATGCTAAGCTGGAATTAAATCATATTTGTTTAAAATATTTTCTCCATTTTTATTTCTCTCTTTGTCTTTGACACTGTTTGGCAAAACAAAGAAATATGCTTGCTTCTGTAATTTATTAAAAATATTTGCTGTTCTAATTTCCTAATGCACTTTTTGACTGTATGTCAGTTTCAAAGATATTAAGGCATATCCCTAAACCATGAATAAATGGGACCATGAATAAATACTGAAATATAAGTTTTAAACTGCATGTTTATTTATGGATACAAATTGCAGTTTGTCTTCCACCAGAAAAAGGACAAGGGGCAAATAAAAAGTTTTAACTTAAGTGTACTATAAAGCTTTGAGAAGCTGTCAATTACATCTATAATTTGTATGTGAATAAGTAGATTGGAGTCTTCCCAAAAAGCTATAGAGATATGCTTTAAAATTATCACTAGGAACAAATAAAACAATTCATAATAAAATAAATGTTAAGAATCTGTTATAAGCGCCACTACAAAAATAACCTCTTTTGGGTTACAGAACAACACAGAAACTGCTTAAAATATGTTTCTAAGAAACTGTTTCTTAAATAAAACTTCTCCATATGAAAGAAACAAAGTCACAAGCTCTTTTCTCAAATATCTTTAATAAATCTCAGTACTAAAAATCCTATGAGTTGCTAAGCCAGTCTTTGACTTCATCATATGGATTAAATAGCACTGTGATATATTAATTATTAAGAAGAAGAAAAGCTCAGTCATCTTTACTCTTGCTGTTTTTTTCACCAGGTAGTAAAGGAAAGATTATCAATCAACAAACCAGTTTTTTCAGAGTACTCTTTCTAAAGAAAGAAGGAGAGGTAGAATAATGTTAGCATAGAATTAGAAATAATAGCAATTATGGCATTGCTCCAAGTGATTTATATAATTAACACCATTCAAGAATTCTACTGAATTAGAATGCCATACAATTTAAATTTAATTTATATTTATTATTGATTGATTTTTTGATCACGAGTGATGCTCATGATCAAGCATCAAGCAATTTTATAACTGCACTCAGGAATTACTCCTGGCTGTGCTCAGAGGACCATATGGTATGCAAGGGATTAAATCAGGGTCGGCCATATGCAAGGCAAATGCCCTACCTGCTGTACTATCACTCCAGTCCTCAATTTTTATTTTTTGATGAGACTATTAAACTATAGAGATCTTTCATTTTTACTCCAAATTGTGCAGTTTGCAAGTTGCAAGATCCATTTGTGGCAAACTGGCAAGATTTCTCTGCATTTTTCCAGCATAGAGATACTTCAATATAAAGTAATGAGAAATTTGCAGACATGACTCATTTGGAAGTTATAATTATTGCTGAATTCAGTTACTCCAGAAGCCCTCATAATGAGACAGCAGGGATGTTTACTGAGGTAAACAAAGAGAACAAAGAATACATTCTGTAGCATCCAGGTGATATCGACAATGGTTATTTAGGACAAACAAATTTATGTTCACTTATTAGATCTATGATTTATATAAATTGTTTTGAATTCTGAATCACCTCACTTATAATATTTAAAAATTGTTAGCACATTATCATATATTTTATAGATCCAGCAAAAAGCTAGCCCTCTACCAACCAGAATAAATAAGCTAGTTTCCTTTCATTACTAAATAAACTTTTAACATAATGCTGGTGGTGCTTTTTACAGTATCATTTGTAATCATATTAAAGGCAACATAGTATAGTCAAAACAAGATTAATATGAATGGACACAGAATAAGCTTTTTAATGAAGTAGATTATATCTGATCAATGTGAACTTCCTCACTGTAATGTGGAAATTTTCCCTTGCTTCCTTATCTGTCCTCACACTCTGACCAATATTTATTACTTGCGTCAGCAAACAAAATCTAGAGAATTATTTTGAAAATGAAATGGATAAAACTTATTATTTAAATCTTAGTTCATCATACATTAGAATTAGATAATCTTATTCAAGACTCCAAATAAGGCTCAAGAAACCATCACTGATAGTTGGAAACGATCATCCAGAAGAACTGAGTACTGAAAGAAAATATAGTGATATGCATGATAACATTCCAGTAATGGTGATGCAAACTACAGTGTCTTAAACGAAAGAGAGCAACAGAGATAGAGACAGACAGACAGACACAAGAACGCACACATGAGCATGCATGCACATGCATAAGCACACACACATATATGCAGAGAAAGAGAGATAGCGAGAGTGTGAGAGAATGAGAAGTCTGCCAAAGAGGCAGGCTGTGGAAGTGGAGGGGAGAGAAACTGGGGACATTGGTGGCAGGAAATATGCACTGTGAAGGGATGGGTTTTGGAACATTGTATGACTGAACCTAATCACAAACAAAAAAAACCCTATCACTGAGGATAATAGAAATTACATTCTACAATATTGTCTGGAAGACCATAGTTAAGAATATAGAATTCAAGAAATAATTTAAGGGTATAATATTGGATAAAGATGTTTTAATATCATGGCGAGTATATTGAAAGTGAGGGGTATTAGAATGTGAGTTTTGCTTGAATCAATAGTTTTCAACATACTTTATACTGAAGAATTCAGGAAAAGTCTTGCTTTGAGTTTCAGATTTTTTTTTTTTTGGTCATTGAATGTGACGCTGGTGTGAAACTCTGGATCCTTCTCTGTTATATTGTTATTTAATGATAAAATTAGATCGTTTCATTTTTTTAAGTAATTTTTTTCCAGTTTGAAGATTAAGAATTAGTCCTCTGATACTCATTTATTATAGAGTATTACTACTGTGGAGTGAAGCTTATACTATGTCTTGGCAGCTACCAAAGTTTAAATACATTTATTTTCTTATATATATATATCAGTAAATGATCAACTATAAGTATATATAGATATGTATATCTATATATGTATATAGATATCTAGATATATCTAGATATATAAGATATATACAGAGAGATTAAATATAATAAGGAAAATATCAAAATTAACATTTTCATGGTGACATTTAAAATAAATACTAAAATATGTGAATGTGACTTTGGTTAAATTATTTTAAATATCAGGAGTATTAGACTTCTCTAGACTTTCACAGAGTCTGGGATGGACTTCCTCCCCCAGCTCCCTGTTCTTCAGAAGGCCTAGTGTTTGAGTCAATGAACTGCCATGGGCATGAATGTAGTCTCATTGATGGGCCATGATCCAGAGACTCATATCAATCTTGAAGAAGATCCATAAGCATCAGAGATGCTCCTGGTCTTCCCTGTGCTAGACTGACACAGGGCCCCCCAGAAGAGGAAAAGTCTGGCACATACTAGAAGAGCCCTAACAGCTGAAAACCTCTACACTCCACAATTGCCACATGTCAAGGCAGTTCGCCACTGCTCAAATGGTATATGGGTTTTTGAGACTGAACACTTCAGCCTTTCGCAGATTCAGGAATGGGCTTCTGCCCCCGCCTACCCCCCCCCATCTTCCTGTTCTTCGGTTGTGCCTCTGCCCCAAAGGCACCACCCAGTTAAAAATTTAACTCTGAATTTATCACCCAGTTACAGTCTCTGGAATTCTTGGAGTGCAAAGCCATGAATCAACATCTCAAACTCTAGTATACTGATATACCAAATAACATCACATTTAATATATGCAATTATAAGATACCCAGTAACAAAATATATAGTCACAATGCCTATCCTGTAACAATATGTCAATAATTTCCTATACAAAGGGCTTAATGGTTCAGTGTTTCCATCATAAGATTGAACAATCTTATGATTGTTAAAATTGAACAATCTTAAATTAACTTTCTTCTATAGAAACATTTCTCAACTGTGTTTAGCAAATTAGCTATAATGAGCAATATAAATCATTTATTGAGGATCTGCTTTAGACAAGTTCAAGCAGTAGTTGGGAAAATTTGAGACAATTGTGGTCTGCAATTGCAATGCTGATGGGTTTGAGTTGAATATTTGTAAGAAATTTATATGAACATATTTGTTTAAAAAATTAAGTAGAAGCCCACTATGTTTAATAAGTTCAATAAAGTAAGGCAATAACACAGATGGTCCAATTAGCACTTTGGCTTCTTTAAAAAAGAGTAATGTTAGGACAGTTTTCCTTTCATGAAAAGATGAATTTAGGTGCCAGAGCGATAGTACAGCAGAAAGAGCATTTGTCATGTACACGGATGACCTGGGAATCTCATATGGTCCCCCCAAAACCACCAGGAGTGTTGCCTGAGTTCATTCCCAGAAGTAACCCCTGAGCATCACTGGGTGTGCCCCAAAAAAGATAAAGGATTTATATCTGGAATTATAGAATTTCCTGCTATGCACATGCAACTCCTCTGCAGAAAGTGAACCAATGAAAAAAATTCTTAAATTCTAAAACTGTTTTCAATAATATAATATGTAGATGACAGAATATTACAGAAATGAAATAAAAATTTTCAGTTAATAGTACATAGTTCTCTGTGCTACTTAAAACCCCCTCAATTTTATTTTAAAATGTCCTGCCTTATTTAATCCTAGAAAATGAGCCACCATTTAAAATTCTTGAAATTTGAATTTAGCTGTAATTTTGATAGATAGGATATTTAGTAGACAGAGATCAGCAGTATTTTCCCAACAGTTAATATATTTTTTAACATTTTCTTATTGTGTCTACATCATTTGATTACTATCAATAAGGAGTTTGTATGTGTTTGCTCATTAATTATGATCTTAAACTGTCATTAAGGCTGTATCATCTATGGAAGTCTATGTTATCTCTTAAATCTTTCTTCCTCTCTCTTGCTCTCTCTCTCTCACTTCTCACATTTCTCAAAGTGATTTTCTTTCAGTAAGGTTATTTTAGTTTACTGAAAAAAATCTTTGAAATTGAGATTATAGAATTTTCATATCTCCCATTTTCCTGTAGGTAAATAAAATATAATTGCATATATTATATGTAATTGATTAATTATATTACAAAATTTCAAATATCCCACATTTTTAGCTTTGACTCAACTATGATATTCAGTTCTATTTGTAATAATTGAATAATTGTTGTTTGACATCCACCATTCCTTCAAGAACCCCAAGTGATTTTTTAGAAGGTGGAAAGAATGGATGGAATTGAACCTAGGTCTCATCATATAAGTAAGGCATATTAGGTGCTTCTTAAAAATTGTTGGTCTCGTTCTCTGGAAGTTTTTTGGAGAGCCCATCCTCTCCTCCAGTAAGTACCTCTTATTTTCTCACCATATTGATTAGCTAGATGGTCGGCTATAAGTAGTTATGGAGCAAGATCTATGGTTATTGGGAAAGAATCTTCACTGATGTTTCAATATAAGCTATATAACAACATTAACAAAAATACATGTCAGGGCCAGGAATATGATACAAAGGGCTGCAATGCCTGTTGTGCATTAGAAGCCTCAGGATTGGTTGCCATTTATAGATAAAAGTCAAGGTGAAAATGAATGACTAAGCCTTATTTTATATAAATAGATTGTTTATACAAAATATTACAAGGGGCCTGAGTAATAGCACAAAATTTAGGGTGTTTGCCTTGCACAGAGCTGACCTAGGTTCGAACCCTCAGATCCCATATGGACCCCGAGCACTTCCAGGAGTAATTCCTGAGTGAAGAGCCAGGAGTAACCTCTGATCATCACCGGGTGTGACCCAAAAAAGCAAAAAAAAAAATAAATAAACAAACTACAAGTTGATATCCCATACATTAGCTCATTAACTTCTTTGAAGTGTTATTCTCAAGTTTTTCAAACAGAACAAATACATAGCAAATACATTCTCTATGTATTTTGCAGGAAATTTTTAGTACCTCTTATCTACTGTTCTTCGTGTCGGCTATATGTATGTCTGTCTACATTTTGGCTAATGAAATATTTAACAAGTATACTAAAATTGATTCTAGAATTCATTAACAACATATTTTAGTATTAGAATAAGATAATTCTATGTTTTCATATAATATTATTCCATAGCACTTGTATATTATAGCATTAAAGGAATGTTCTGTGCTCTGTGGCATAACGTGCAATCTTCATTTTTTATATCTTTGAAAGGTGTATTGAACTTATAATGTATATTAAAGGATAATGAAATGTTTATTCCTTTGGAGGTGGTCCTTATTTCTGTCTCTGTTCTCAGTGATAACTGTCAGTAGTGCTCAAGGTACCACACACTGTGCAGGGGATGGAACTGGGTTTTGTCACGTGCAAGACAAACACCTTAACCCCCTGTGATATCACTCTGGTCTCTGTCTATTGCTTTTTTCTTTTTTTTTAAATTTTTTATTTTTACAATTACAAAGATATACAATTAAAAAGTTCATATTTGGGTTTTGGTCATACAGTGTTGCAGCATCCATCCCGCCACCAGTGCCCATCTCCCACCACCAACGTCCCGGTTCCCTCCCACCTCCCCCAGCCCTCCTCCATGGCAGGTTCTTTATTTCTTTCCATTTCTCTCTTTCTCTTTTCCTTCCCCCTCAGACTATGGATTACAGAACATACATTAAAGGATTGTCATGTGTATCTTTTGCCTCTATTTAATGCTCAGTTCTAGGTTGGCATTAGTACCCTCGACAATTGTTAGCACACTGTTCCATTTGCTGTCTTACCTAGCCTCTGACTCCCACACGTTTGTGATAATTTCCACCTTTGACAAGACCTCCTGATATATGTTTCACTTGACCTTGGATATTGGTATCATAATATGTACCTATACATTTATGTTATGCAGATAAATGCAGTCATTCTGTATCTGTCTCTCTCCTTCTGGCTAATTTCACTCAACATAATCTTCTCCATGTCCATCCATTTATAGGCAAATTTTATAACTTCATTTTTCCTAACAGCTGCATAGTATTCCATTGTGTAGATGTACCAAAGCTTTTTATCCAGTCATCGATTTTTCGGGCACTCTGGTTGCTTCCAGATTCTGGCTATTGTGAATAATGCTGCTATGAACATAAAAGTAGGGATGCTGTTTCCACTGCGTATTTTTGGCTTCCCAGAGTAGATTCCCAGGAGTGGTATGGCTGGGTCGAATGGGAGTTCAATTTCTAGTCTTTGGAGGAATGTCCATATTGTTTTCCAGAAAGGCTGTACCAGCCGGCATTCTCACCAACAATGGATGAGTATTCCCTTTTCCCCCACACCCACGCCAGCACTTGTTGGGGTCAAGTATTGCTTTTTCAATTAGTAAATTTGTAGGTTTTTGCCCAAGAACTCCCTGCTTTTCTTACCAGATATTTTACTAGAAATTAGATATTTTATCACCTATTCCTCAAAGTTTCTCACAAATATTTGTAAGCAAATTAGGCCATACCTATGCACCCTAGACTTCAGAAGCTCATTATTTATTAAAAACATTGTGCCAGAATAATACTTTTGCCCCATTTCATATGCAGCTTCATATTGACTCAGGATATATCCTAATGATCCAAATATGAGTATATATGAGTACACCAGAGACAAAAGGGATGCGTTTTACAGCAGGTAAAGCATTTGCCTTGCATGCAGTCAACCCAGGTTCAATCCCCAGCATTCATTATGGTCCCCTGTGCACCCCCCAGGAATAACTCCAGGTGCAGAGGCAGGAGTAACCCCTGAGCATTGCCGGGTGTGACACCCCAAAAAAAAAAGGGATGCATTTTAGGGTCAGAAGTGATAAGTTGTTATGATCACTTGATGGTTGCCAAGGATAGTATTTCATAACTCTGACCTCAGTGCCAGACATTCCCAATATAGAACTCAGTCTATTCAAATGTTTTCTTATATCCAAAATATAATACCAACTAGGAAGAGATTTATAGCAACTCTTTCAATTATATTTCTACCTATGTAAATTAATTATTATTACGACAAATTTAATTCTAGCACTCCTTGAACTTCAAAGAATATAGTTTGAACTTTTAAAATTAGCAAAGGCAAAATATTTATATATTTGGGTTCCAGAAAATGATCTAAAATCCCTGCAGGTAATCATTATTTCATTACTCAGAATTTTACCCCTAAAACTGGTAACTAAATGCTACTATGAGTGGTGTTTCAGTGGCATGAATATTATGTTCACTGTATCACTATATCACTTTCTTCCCGTTCATCATCGATTTGCTCGAGTGGGCCCCAGTAACGTGTCCATATGTCCTGTCTCATGCTAGCAGAGCCCAAGGGCATCTGCTTGCTCCAGGAACATAAAGAGCCTCAGTCCATTCCGGAATGAGGTCTATAATTATTACTGATATTTGGCATATCAAATAAAACACAGGTAGCTTGCCAGGCTCTGCCGTGCAGGTGGCATACTCTTGTAGTCATCTCTAAGTCCAGCATTTATTGATGAACTGCGTGGCCACTTGCTGCTGCTGAGCTAAGCTGTGATAGGCTGGTCTGCTGGGTGGAGTTCTGACGAGAGGGAAGTCCGGATGTGGAAAATGGAGGCCCTCATGGAGTGGGGGGTCATCTGGCTTGCTGCAAGGCTCTGCTGGGGTGGTGGGCCAGGGCTAGAACCCGCCATCCCCCTGGGCACCTCGTGAGCGGCTGGGCACAGGGAGAGCAAGTAGCAGCTCTGCCCCATGTCTGTGAGTCTCTCGAATATTATGTTATAATATTCGAGAGAATATAATATTCTCTTGAATATTAAAAGGTATTTTTAATACCTTTTACATTAAAAGTGGTGAGATTTAGGGAGGGTTAGAGTAGGAAGGTTAAGACTTTCACAAGGCAGGCTGCCTATCCTAGTTGGATTGCCACATCATGATATCCACCCTTGGGTGTGATTCAGAAAAGACTTGCACCTCTTTGGAAACCCTAGGGGACACTTCCACTCTGGAGCATGTCATCCTGGGCCTTAGAATGAATCATCTTGCCTAGGTTGACTGAGAATCACAAGGTATTCTTTGGCCCCTCTGAATACTGTCCGGGGTACTCCCCTTTCTGGAGGAAAAAGTGGTTTACTAGAATTGTACCATCACACTTGGGTAAGAAGACCTTGTTTTTTACAAGTGTGAAACCAACTAAGCAGCTACCTCCTTTAGCTAATGATTAAGTGCATCTTCCTTTTCTGCATGCGACTGATTTTGAATCTGTATTTTCAACAATATTTTACTTCTAACACATGCAATAAGTCACCGCAGGTGCTTACAGCATTGTACCATTTCCATGCTTGAAAATTTGTTTCTGTGATTCAGTGGGCTACAAAATTCCTGATCAAGAACTCCAGAAGAGCGTTCCTAATCCTTCCACCCCAAAACAGTGCAAGGCAATTTCTTTAGTTCCTAGCTCACCAGGTTTCAAACTCAGGGATGGAGGAGGTGGGGAGTGTGGAATCAAGGAGTGCCTGGAATTTCCTTGCACATGGCAAATCAGGACCTGGCACCACACAGCCCAGAAACAAGATGGGAGCGACCCTTGAGTTCGGCACAACAAGAGCACTGCAGGCTGTGGCTCCCAAACCTTGCAAAACCCAAAGAAAGCAAAAGAAGTAATAAAAGAAAGGACGGGTGAGAGTGGAAGAGCAGTATCTATCAGGCAGTTTGCTGAGCAGGCCCAGGGCTGACTCCCGAAGGACTGGTTGCTGTGCTGACCTCTCATAGCAGAGCTTCACCCCGTGCTCTGATTACCTCCACCAAAGTTCCACTCCACATTTCCATTCAGGACTGGTTCAGAGAGTTGCATCTTGAAGAGGTTCTTTTGAGACCCCCCAAGATTAGATGGTCTGGACTAAACATTTGATGCACACCTGGGTTTCATCCTTGACTGCATTCCATTCTTGTCCAAGCTCTAGCTAGCACAAGGCAACCTGAATCTGCTGCTATAACTATAAGTGAGTCTGAGAGCCCAAAAGGTATCTGCTGGGGGCAGAACTGGAGGGCCACGTGCCGTGCCTATCTTCCCGCCATCCTGTCTCCTGCTCCAGAGTTCCATTGCGTCTAGAACACACACCCTACTGTACAGTGCTCCTGCTTCCCCCACCTCTTTTCCTGCTCCGTGCTTGACCCATCCTTGCCTTCCAGGGTTCTGCTCATTTTGAATCCAGGGAAAGTACACAAATTCTAAGTTGTGCACCTGCGAATTTGTGCCCTCCGACATCCAAGGTGGGCATTGGAAGTTATTTTTCTTGAGATTCTTTTAAAATCAGAAGTTGCCTTTTCTAGAATAAAAAGAGGGATTTAGAAAATATAGTCCCGTTGGAATTTGATGCGGAATGCAAAATTACCATGTCTCCATTTCTGTTAGTTTATTGTTGTCTGTGGTCTTCACTTTTACACCATAAATTTCACTTATCCTTATTGATATATATATACACATATATATGTATATTTATGTATATTCTTACCTGTATACATATCTGTATATTTTTATATAAAACACATATGAATTGTTAAATTCTAACAACATGGTGCCAGGTGAGTACAGCTGGCAGGACAGTTGCCTTGTATGAGGCCGGTTCAATCCCTGGCATTTTATATGGTCCCCTGAGCACCACCAAGAGTGATTGCTGACTGTAGAGCTAGGAGTCACTCCTGAGCATTTCTGGGGGTGGCCTCTAAACAACAACAAGAAAATTTCAACATGTAATTCATTTGCTATGAATTCTTCCTCATATGGCACATTGTGATGTAACTTGTAGATATGCGGAATAAACAGCGTTTTATCCATGTTCTGCTTCGTGTCACTTGCGGCACTGTACACTGCCTGGAGTGACTCTGACCTCCAGTGTCCATCATAATTGACGTAGAACGGTGACTCCTAGAAAAATTAAAAAATGAATAAGGTAAATAAAAATAAAATAAAAATAAACATATGATGAATGTAATTTAATAAAAGGGTTGATTCATTTGAATATAAAATGATTCACATGAAGATCAGAGATATTTTATTAATACAAATGCCCTACCTTCTAGACTCTGAGAACTCTTCAAGTATACTTTTAATAAAACAAAATACTTTTAATATCATGTGGCAATATAAAGTATAAAACTTATTTATAACTATGTAATATCACTTCCATGTTTATTGATACTGTCAACACGAGCATCTGGCAGGAATATGTATACCTCTAATAACAAAAAACTATGTGAATAACTTATGATTCCTTCACAAATTAACAAATTACATATAATTAATTAAACCATCATTATCATTTTTTCATGTTTCACCATCGATTTGCTTGAGCAGGTACCAGTAACATCTCCATATGTCCTGTCTCATGCTAGTAGAGCCCAAGGCATCTACTTGCTCCAGGAACATAAAGAGCCTCAAATCATTCTATCAGGTCATGGGAATGAGGTCTATAATTGTTACTGGTATTTGGCATATCAAATACGACACGGGTAGCTTGCCAGGCTACCCAGGGGTGACGAGCAAAGCAATAGTACAGCGGATGGGGCATTTGCCTTGCATGCGGTCTAACCGGGTTCAGAGATCAGTGTCCTATATGTTTCCCTCAGTACCGCCAGGAGTAATGCCTGAGCATCACCAGATGTGGCTCCAAAACAAACAAAAAATATTTTTTAATCAGTGACCCCAACTATGCTGAGCAAAACACAAAGTGACGTACTCTAATTTCCATGTGTTCCCCGTGACAGCCTGCCGCCTGAAACCTGTTCCTTTAATGCCAGGATTTGGAGCTAGATAGAACACTCGTGATTTTTCCCCCTTCTTTGTCTCATAAAATTTTTTCCCTTTTCGTTGTAGCAGAAAGAAAGCTGGGGACTGATTTGAGCAGTGGTTTAGTGGTGACATCCTTGTGCAAGTCGTCCACTGTCCCAGCTTCCCAGAACAACCTCTGACCATCACTCTCAGCAGCCTGGAACTGCTGAGCAGTTATCGTGTACCTCAGCGGCCTGGAAGCAGTTGCTGCTCGTGAGTACAGAAGGAATATTTCATGAATAGGTGTTAATTTCTGTTATAACTTATATCCCAATCAAGATAAGTATGCCATTTTATTAAATATCAGAAATAATTTGTAAACAAAATATTCTTTGCTATTTAAAGCGTAGCAATTAAAAATGTTGGTAATGTAAGTCTTGACATTTTAAAATCTGCGCATATAATTTTAAAAACTTGAGGGAGAAATTCATTTAAAGAAAAGGTTCTCAAACTTATTTGGTCTTTTATAGAGATAAACATTACTCAATTCCTCCCATTCTTAGGGATTACCGTCTTTAAACAACAAACAAAAAGACCCATTTATTGTACTCTATCGATGCCCCCCAACCCCCATCATTCCAAAGTTTCCCCAGGGCACATTCAACCACTTGGGGAATCTCTGATTTAAGTAAAGTAATATGTGTGTTTTCCTAAATGGTTGAAATATACTGGAAATGAAAACTGGAATTTAGGTACACTATTGTATTCACAAGACAGAAAAGATATTTCTGTGAGTATGGCGCTTGCTTTGTATGCAGCTGACCTGGATTTGATCCCTGGCAACACATAGAATTCCTGAGTCCTGCCAAGAGTGATTCCTAAGCACAGAACTAGGAAGAAACTGTGAGAACCACTGCATGTGACTCCACCCCATTATAGTTCCATTTATATATACTTATGCCTCTGTTAATTTAAATATTTAAAGCTCTCTGTTTCAAATTATCTTTATAGACATATCTTTTAAAATAAAATTACATAATATTTTATAGCAAGTAGAGTTGTACGCATGCTTCAGTTTCAGTCCTGACTCAGGCAAGAATTTTAACATTGGCATGGCAGAATAGACTCAATGAGCCTGACTAAGCTTTTTATATATTGAAATTTGTAGACAAATTACTTGCATGTTGATAGCCTCCAGTTTGGACATAGTAGCCTACTTTTGAATAGAAAATCAGATTCAGGGGATTACAGTGATTTTAATGAATAATCCTCTATTTTGATGAATTACTCCTTCTTTATTTTAGTTTATTTCCGTCTAAGTAACCAAGATTGATGATGATTCACTATCAGCCATCTGTTCGCACTTGCCTTTTACAACAGCGTCCTAAATTACTTTGAGCATTTTTTTCTAAAACATTGTATAATGTTCATGTTCCAGGTTCTCTTTTATTTTAAATCATGTAGAGTACATGTAGTTCATGAATTAAACATCACAAACATAGTAAAAATGCATCACATTTATTCTGCAAAAAATTTTAAGTAATTGTAAAATATAAAATTTGTTTCTTTGGATTCTGTGGTATATCATGAATTCTTTACTAAAAAATTTTAGACATATGAGGGCCCAAGATTTTAACATATATATTTATGTTAGATGAGTATATATGGCAGATATGTATGCATGCATACACATATGGACTTGTTAAAGTATGTAAAATATTTTTAAAGTCCCGTTATAAATAACCGTATACTGATATTAAACAATAAAAATACAATTTAGAGTTTTGTAATCAGAATTTCAGTGAGTGGGGTCTGAGTGATAGTTCAGTGGGTAGGGCATTTCCCTTGTATGTAGCCACCTCAGCTTAGATTCAGCATCCCATTTGGTCCTCTGAGCACTGCCAGGAGTAAGTCCTGAGTGAACAGCCAGGAGTAACACCTCGGCATTGCCAGGTGTGACCTAAAAAAGAAAAAAAAAGAAATTTTGAACAGGGTGTTCAAGCGCAATGCAACAAGATCCTTCATGAGCTGTATTACGAATTCACCACCAGTATCTCACCATTCTACAAGAAAGTGATATGATAATTGAAGTAAAAAGAGGGGTTTGGCAGGATAATACCATTTCACCAAAACTCTTCAGCACCACCCTCAAGAACATCATGTGACAATTAGAATGGGAAGGAATG
Source organism: Cryptotis parvus (assembly GCA_021461705.1). Taxonomy (NCBI): domain Eukaryota; kingdom Metazoa; phylum Chordata; class Mammalia; order Eulipotyphla; family Soricidae; genus Cryptotis; species Cryptotis parvus. Next base: position 174,898 of record JAJIBD010024777.1, read on the forward strand.
GGAGTGAAGCTAGACAGTCAGCAGCCACACCATCTCGGCTTCAGGAATGACATTGTTCTAATAACACCAAATATTAGCCAAGTGGCACAAATGCTGGCTGACTTCGGCCATGAATGTGGAAAGGTAGGTCTACAGCTGAATCTCAACAAAACAATGTTCATGAAAACAAACAAGTTCCAGATGTTCCATTCACTCTCCATGGAACAAGCATCTCTGAATGCAGCAGTTATGTGTACCTAGGTCAAGAACTCAACATGACAAAAGATCTAAAACTTGAATGCACAGGAGGAAGAGAGTGGCATGGAATGCCTTCAAGAGCATCAAAGAAATAGCTAAAAGGACAAAGAACCTCCGGCTCTAGGCACAACTCTTTGATTCCATGGTTCTCCCTGCATTAATGTACGCCTCAGGGACCTTGGCCATACAAGAGCATTATGCCAAAAACAGTAACAATAAAGATGAACTAGACAAGGGACAGACAAGATGCACAGCTGCACTCTTCTGCCCACATGGAGTAGGCCATGGAGTCTCTGAGGAATTGGTTAGTCCCTGGCCAAGACTAATGTAGCTCCTAGGGTAAAGCAGTATGTAGGGGGTAGCCTTGCTGGCGAAATTGGGGCAGGGATTTGGGCTCCTCCCTCTCCATGCCAGTGGGTGTGGCTATGGGCTTACAGCCTCAACAACCAGATCAACCAGAAAGGGGCAGAACAGATGCACATCTGTGACAGTGCATAGCCACACAAGAGGCTTAGATAACAAAGTAGGCTAGGCTAGGACCAGGTCCTTCCCAGGATCTTTCACATCTGTACACCATAATGATCATTGTAGTTGTAACAAACCGGGGAGGTTGAAGGGGAATAAGGAAATATAATTTCACACTAGAACTCACTATTAAATATACACATAGATACTTGTATCATAAACTGTAAGGCAAGTCACAAGGTGTAGGAGAAGAGAGAAAGGAATACAGAGACAGAAATAGAGATATAGAGAAAGATGAGAGACTCAGACGCATGGGGGAGAGCTGCCATTCGGCTCTCCCTAGCTCAGCTGACGATGAGGCCCTCAGTAGAGAAGCTGGGTACTGGGAGTGGGCTCATCACTTCTGTAGGGCCTCAGAAGCAGCCGGATGAGACTTGATCACCATAATAGCTGCCATTTTCGTGGTCTGGACCCAGTAAATCAAACTAGTGGAAACAATCATGTTCTAGAATATATTACAATCTACAATGTGTAAGAAAGGGAAACAAGAAGGAGAGAGAGAGAAAGAAAGTAGATAAAGAACCTGCCATGGAGGCAGGCTGGGGGAAGGGGGAAGGATGTGGGGACATTGGTGATTGGAGATGGGCAGGGGTGGAGGGATGGGTGTTGGAACACCGTAGAACCAAAAATTCAAACATGAACATCTTGTAATTGTATATTTAACAGTGGCATAATAAAATATCAAAGAAAAGCAGGATGAGAGCAATATTTGGGTCTCCCAAAGAGGAATCGAAAGAGCTATGGTTGTGATATCAAGCCTCACTCAAGTGAGAGAAGGAATCTGGAGTTCCGATCTCTGTCATTGATCTGGAATTCTGTCTCGTTTGCCAAGGCTTGGAAATTCAGATGGGCTGGACATGTAATGTGACTTGGAAACATCCCCTGGACTAGAGCTGTTACTGACTGGATCCCACCCGATGTCAAAAGATCACGTGGCCGACCACCTATGAGATGGTCAGAATTCCTCGTCAAGACCCTGAACGAATGGTTTGAGTCTCTTCATATTCCTGGAGCAGGTAGGTACAATTGGGCTACCCTGGCACGTGACAGGGACAAATGGAAACATTACTGGTGACCACTCAAGCAAATCGACTAATAATGCGATGTGAAGTGATCAAGTGATTCATTTACCATTTACACATTTTGACTTGGGTTGAAAATTTATTTTCCTGAGTTTATGAACTCAGGAATCACTCCTGGCATGGCCTGGGGAGACATATGGGATGCAGGAGATTGAATGTGCTTTACCATGTACAGAGCAGAGACACTATGTCTGTACTATCTCTCTAGCCCAATGATGAACATTCTTTCATTTATTTATTTGCCACTGTGTACTTTCTTATTCATAGTCTTCTCAGGTATTTTTCCCATTTTAAATTAGGCTATTTTTATTGTCAAATTTTACATCATCATTTATAGATTTATTTAAAAAATCTATAAAATATATATAGCCTAACAAATGTTGTTTTCAACTATCTGATCAACCTTTTTTGTCTCTAAGCACAATTTTAATATTAATTTTTCATTATTTTTACTTTCTCCATTCATGCACATAATAAAGAATACTTATTATTTTCCTAGATCCATGAATTTCAGAGCTAAATTTCATCAGCTACGGAAATGTGTGCACTTTCTCTTTCCTTAAGATGACTCTTGATGTGATATGTCTGAAACATTTCTAGAATTTTAGTTTTTCTATATTTTAGAAAACCTATAAATTTTAGAAAAACTATAAATTTTAAATTTTCTAATATTGTGATCTCATGCTTTTTGTTCCATTGACTGTATAATAGATAATATTATGATCTTTCTGTCTCTAGAGGTGTGGCTGTAGTGCCCGCTGTGTCAGCAGGTGGCAGTCAGGAGACAGGCTTGTCTACATCTCCAGGGCTCTGCCCTGTGGGCCCTGGATGGTTGGTGGTCTGAAAAATAAAAACACTGGGTCCTCTGGGATGAACCCAGAGCCATGGCAGAGCCTGTCAAGCTACCCGTGGTGTATTCAATATGCCAAAAACAGTAACGGCAATTGACCTCTTTCACAACGAATGGAGACATTACTGGCGCCTGCTCAAGCAAATCAATGAACAACGGGAAGACAAGACAAGTGACAGGACAAGGTTTTCTATTGTTCCATTTATAATAACTTCACTCTTTTAAATGATGAATTAGTCATTTAATGTTGAAGGTCATACCCAACAGTGCTCAGCAGCTACTCGGGTGACAACTAAAACTGCTCAGGGATCATGTGGCACCATGTAGTGAATCCAGTGACTCATATCCAAAGTTGCACTCCCCACTTTAATCCAAATCCAAGATTCACTTTAAAAAAAACCTATTTTGTAAAATGTGTTTAGTTTCAGCTCTCAAAGCATCCTCTTTTCTAGTAATATCTAGATAGATATTTGCATACTATCACCTAGTTTGTGCAGATACGCATTACTATTCTAATGAAATGTACTGAGTATACATTCTATGGTCTGTACCATTTTTATTTCTCTGTTTGGTTCACTTCAACAATGCATTAGCTTTTCCTATTTGATGAATATTCCTATATGATGAATCAAATCAGTAACCATTTTAAATACTAAAGATAATATGTAAAATTTTTTGAAACTATTTTGGAACAACACTTTTATTTGAAACTTTACTGGATTACAAAAATGAATTTTAATAACTAATGAACAGAGCTGGAAAATATTCCACATTTTTTAGCATTTACCTTCTCTGACTTATACTTGATCATCTATCTACTCAACATTTGGGGATTTTTTTAGAGCAATGTTCAATTGAGTTTTAAAGATTGTATTTATGTTCTTCAGTATGCTATCTTTTCCCAATTGTCCTTACCATATAATTTCTTTAAACCGGTTAGTTTGTCTTTATTGTGCTAAGATAATTTCCTTCCTTTGTCTACAATAGTAGTTAATTACCTTTCAAATTGTGCATTTTTAATCGAGAAAAGGCAATGGGCGGAAGAGGAGGAAATAAGGAAAAGAAAGAAACTGAATCAATAAGTAAGGAGAAATTGGAGAAATAGAAAAGTAGAAGAAAAACAAGAAAAATGAAGTCAGAGAAGGAAAGGAGCAGGAGAAAGATTTATATAAATAAGAAGCAGAAGGAAATCTTACACAAGGAAGCATATATTAGCTGCTTAATGTGCATCATACTTATGATTAATAAAAATCACAGAACATATTCAGTGCCACACAATCCTGAAAAATAATAAATTTGATTACTTTATAAATATATTTTTATAAAAATAATAAATTTATATTTAAACTTTAAATGACCTTTCTTAGCAACAGTTAATTAGCATCTTCTAAATTGTTCATTTTATAAGAAATAGACCACTTTTCAACGTATATATGTATATTGGTAATTATTTTTGGGTTGAAATAGTGAAATATTGCCAAGACAGACACTAATTTTTTTTTTTGCTTTTTTTAGGTCACACCTGGCAATGCTCAGGGGTTTCTCCTGGCTCTGCACTCAGGAATCACTCCTGGCAGCTCGGGGACCATATGATGCCGGGGATCGAACCCGGGCTGGCACAGGCCTGCAGCGTGCAAGGCAAACACCTTACCCGCTATACTATTGCTCTGGCCCCCAAGACAGACACTAATTTAAAATGTGTAATAACCAGCATATTTAGATATTTATAGTTTCAGAAAAATAATTTTGATTTACAGTTGAAATCTGGGAATCAAAAATATGAAACAAAGAATAACTAAACACTTTAGATTTATTCTTCATGATTTCAACCATTTAACAGTTTTTTCCAAATGCTTATTCATCTAGACATTATTAACTATTAAGGGAGGGACTTGGCACCTATGGGTCTAACCAGCTTGCTCAGTATTATTGGGAGTATCCCAACTACACCACTTGGGAGCCCTCCTGACTCCAAATTTCACATTGGAAAAAATTCATAATTAAATCTGTAAACATATTGATGAGATTAGATGTTATCCCTACATACACCAAACAAAAAATACTACAAAACATTTTTGATATAGCATGGCACTAAAGCCCAGATTTGTAACGGAAAATTAGAAATATTCAGTAGTCTGTCCAGGAAGCTGACATTGGGTACAATTATAAGAAATCTATCTTTGTCATTTATATTCTTCAATGGGACATTTACACTAGCTACTTGGAAGTTAGTATTGCTAGCTACAGTTATTATTTGCTCTTGCCTGCATTTTCATGATTTCTCATAAAAACTATTAAAATATTACTCATCATCCATTATTTTATTATACTGTTTCAGTATTAAATTATACTCACTGGAGTTCACCCTCCTTCCAAAAATACATATATCTTATATAAGGTATAGAAAATCTGATAATATTTTACTCTGGAAATTTGCATGTTATTTGTCTTTAAAATAGCAACTACTGTAAAGTAGAATGATATTTAAGGATACATATTCTCTCTTTTTTTTAAGTTTTAGATTGCGGAATACTCTGCAAGAGATTACTCTTGGGGTTTAGTTAAGAATCACATGGTCTTTGTCCTGGAATTCAGAGCAACTGGCAGCAAGATACAAGGATTGGTAGAAGACTTCATTCAGATAAAAGACCTATTCAGCTGGAAGGAGGCTAGTTATTAATTTAATATAAATATATCTAAAGTGTTTTACAGTTCTGAATTTCCTCCATAAGTCTACACTTTGGGACCATTAGCAATAATTATAGCATAAGCAAGAAAAAATATAATTTTTTGAATCTAAGTCACTTGAATATCATTTATCTTGTTTTACATAATCTTAAAGTGAAACATGACATTTATTCTTAAAATATGAAGATCTTTTTCCATCCAAAATTCCTATTTTTATAGTCAAAGTCTGAGAACAATATATGAAAGCATAAGCAGATTCAACTTCAGATAAATAAATAAAAATAAATAGAAATTTGCTAAAGTAAAGCAGAACCACAACACTAGTTTTTAGGTAATGAGAATGAAAAAGTATCTTTTATAAAGAACCATAAATAGCTGAGAAGTACAATAGTATCTTAAAGTTAGGGCGTTATCAAAATTCAATTTTTAAATCTATTACCACATTAATGGAAAAATGATAATTTAACATTTACTTGAATAGAAACATTAGATAATAAATCAGCATTTATAACTTATGACAGATTTTCACAAAACTATACTGACAGATTAAATCTTGGATATATATTGATGTTTCATCTGATTCTATAATTATTGACTTGATCATGAACTTGCTCTCACTATAGATAGTTAAGAATGATTACACAGCAGTTGCTGTTAGGTAGAGAAGCAGCAAATATTTAAATAGTTTATACTTCTATTAAGGATTATCTAATTAAATGAAATAAATTAGGTAGTTGACATTTAAAAAATTTTATTATACCACCATGTGATATACAATTACAAAGGGTAGTTGATATTTTAAGGTTAATTTATAATTGCATTGTAATTTTGGCCATGTGAAACTGTCACTAATAAGTTATAAAATGGGCATACAGGACCAGAAGGAAGTAAACCCTGATAACTGGTTGGTGTGAGTGACCTTGAAGGCAGATAATAAACAAAGTAAACATGCTGCTTTAAAATTAAAGATAGGACTGGAGCAATAGCACAGCGGGGAGGGCATTTGCCTTGCACGTGACTGACTCAGATTAGATTCCGGCATCCCATATGGTCCCCGAGCACCACCAGGAATAATTCCTTAGTGCAGAGCCAGGAGTAACCCGAGCATTGCTGAGAGTGACCAAAAAAGCAAAAAATAAAAGAATAAATAAAAGAAATAAACAAACGAACAAATAAATAAATAAAATTAAAGATGATGTGTAGTATACATTCTTTTAGTATTTTAAAGTCTTTTTTTAATTTGCAGAAATTTCTTTTATTTACTTATTCATTTATATTTATTTATTTGTTTGTTTTTGCTTTTTGAGTCCACCCAGAGATATTCAGGGGTTACTCATCACTCCTCACTCAGGAATTACTCCTGGCGATGCTTGGAGACGCTATGGGATGCCACGGATTGAACCTAGGTAAGCAGCATGCTAGGCAAATGCCCTACCTGATGAACTATCACAACGGCCCTGCAGAAACTGCTTTAAATGAAACATTTTGCTTTCAAACTATTTAATAATATGTTTAAAATTTATTAAACTAAGAATTAACATTATATATTTAATCCCTGTTAGAGGATAAGGGATTAAATCACTTCATTTGATCACTTGACATCCTGTTATTCATCAATTTGATCCAGCAGGCGCCAGTAATATTTCCATTTGATCCTATCATGTGCCAGTGTAGCCCAATGGCATCTGGTTGCTTCAGGAATACGAAGAGCCACAAACCATTTCTTCAGGGTCTTGACAAAGAAGTCTGAGCATTTTGTAGGTGGGTGGTCACGTGATATTGTGACATCCTATGGGATCCAGTCGGTAACAGATCTAGTCCAGTGATCATCTCCAAATCGCATTACACGTCCAGCCCATCTGATTTTCGATGCCTTGGCAAACGAGACAGCGTCCCTGACTCTGGAACAGCAACAGAGGTCTGAACTCTGGATTTCTTCTCTCACTTGAATGAGGCGTGATATTCCAAGCATAGCTCTTTCAATTCCTCTTTGGGAGACACGAATAGCATTCTCATCCTGCTTTCGTAGGGCCCAGGTTTCTGTGGCATTTGTTAATGCAGGGAGAACGGTGGAGTCAAAGATATGTGCCAGAGCCAAGTTTCTTTGTACTTCTAGCTATTTCTTCGATGCTCTTGAAGGCATTCAATGCCTCTCTCTTCTTCCTGCACAGCTCAGGTTTAGGTTGTTCATCATGTTGATTTCTCGACCTAGGTACACATAACTGCTGCATTCGGAGATGTTTGTTCCATTGAGAGTGAATGGGGCCTCTGAAAGTAGTTCATTTTTCATGAACATAGTTTTGTTGAGATTCAGCTGTAGACCTATATTTCCACATTCTTGCTCAAAGTCAGCCAGCATTTGTGCCACTTGGCTAATGTTTGGTGTTATTAGAATGATGTCACAGTGAAATGGAGGTGGTGTATTTACTGACTGTCTATCTTCACTCCAATTTCTTTTTTTTTAGTCACACCCAGCAATGCTCAGGGGGTTACTCTTGGCTCTTTGCTCAAAATTTACTCGTGGCAGTGCTCGGGGGACCATATGGAATGCGGGGGATCAAACCTGGGTTGACTGCCTGCAAGGCAAACGCCCTACCTCTGTGCCATTGCTCCAGCCCCTTCACTCCCATTTCTTCCCATTCTAATTGTTGCATGATGTTCTTGAAGGTTGTGCTGAAGTTTTGGTGAAACGGTCTAATCCAGCTCAACCCCTCTTTTACATCAATGATCAATTCCTTGTAGAATGGTCAGATCCTAGTGGTATTTCTGTTATAGAGCTCAAAAAGGTACTTGATGTATTGGGTTTGAACACCCTGTTTGGCTAGGGCTTTGATGACCACTTCGGTGTCCACAGAATCAAAGGCTTCTTTTAAATCAATGAACATGAAACAGAGTGGCATCTTGAACTTCCTACAAACCTCAAAGCTTGGTTACAGTTTGAATATGGTAAATTATGCTGAATGCTTTTCAGAAGCCAGTTGCTCACATGGTTTTCCTTCATCTAATGTGTTGCTAATTCTGTTCAGGATGACTCAGTGAACAGCTTGTAGATGACAGACAACAGGCAGATGAGGCGATAGTTGACAATCTTGTGAATGTCTCCCTTCTTGAACAGTAGAACTGTCCTGCTGGTTTTCCATTGGATGGGCACCTTGCATTCAGACAGGTAGCATGTGAAGAGCCGAGCCAGTGTATTGATGATTACTGAAGGCACTTACTTCACGTGTTCTGGGTGACTTTTTCTGGGCTTGGTGCTTTTTCTTTCTTTACCGATGAAATGGCACGTCGGATTTCAGAAGGGAGAAAGTTGGGAACAACATATCCATTCTGAGGAATTTGTTGTGTGGGCAGTTGAACATGGCTATCAAAGAGATCTAAATAGAAGTCATGGATAATCTTCTCTATTACCTTCCTGGAATATGTGATAGATATATCAGGACGTCGGAGGACAGTCATCTTAGTCTTATAGTTGGCGAGCGTTGCGAATGCTTTTCCCAGCTTCTGCTGTATCTTCCAGTATTTCTGCTTTTCTCTCTTTGAGGTCTTCTTTTATGGCTTCTCTGCACTGCTTTGAGAGCTTGGACGTTAGCATTTGGTCGACTGAGGCTCATGCCTTGCCACGTTGTCGAATGAGCTGGAGAGTTTTTGAAGACAGGTATCCTTTTGTGTCTTTCTCTCAGCATTCTTCGCAAAATCATGGAGGTGCTGATCCAGTCGATTGCATTCTACATTGATGTCGTCAATGATGGTATTTTCCCATGTTGTCACTATGGTGCCAAAGAGTTCCCAGTTGGTGGTCGTTCTGGGAGCTCTCTTCTTAAACTAGGCAGCCTTTTCTCCCCCATTGCGTGAAGTAGAATTTTTCATGAAGGAGACGGTGGTCTGATCCTGTTTGGAATTTTGGGATGACAGCAACATCGGGCAGGCAAAACCGTTGATTGAATATGATGTGGTCAATTTTATTGTGGAACTGTCCACCAGGAGATTTCCATGTCCAACGTTTTGATTCAGCCTTCTGGGATTAAATACTGGAGAATATATATAGGTTCATCAATAAATGCTGTATTTAGAGGTGACTACAAGAATATGCCACCCGCACGGCAAGCCTGGCAAGCAGCCTGTGTCATATTTGATATGCCAAATACCAGTAATAATTATGCTAGGTCATTCCCATGACCTAATATAATGGTTTGAGGCTCTTTATGTTCCTGAAGCGAGCAGATGCCCTTGGGCTCTACTAGCATGAGACAGGACATATGGAGATGTTACTGGAGCCTACTCCAGCAAATTGAATGGGAAGATAGTTATAGTGATAGATAGTGACATATGTACTTAAATATTAAGGCATATAACTTAGCTTAACTGTTTAAAATTATTTTAAATTCTGAAATAATATAATAAAATAAATTCATTTATCTTGTATTAGTTAACTGATACAACAGTAAGAAATGAAATCTTTATCTGCTTGAACTAGTGAAATACAATGTATTAAACATAATAAACACAATACATGTTCTCTGTGCATTTTAGATATTGTCTATCAGAAACATTATCATATGAAATAATTACAAAATAGATCATTTCTGTTTCTGCTACCATTTTGTTATAGTAGGATAGTAGATTTATCTTTCTTTAGAAATTTTGAGCATTCAGCATACTTTCCAACCCCTATAAGTGGCTTAGTTTTATACTATACTCTGGAGGTAAACTCTCCTTATTAACATCATTCAGAATTGAAAATGATTTGGTTATTAATTTGGTGCTTTTCCCATAAATTCTCTGTGTTACTTTCACCCTTCCATCAAGTCAGTTACCAGTTCTTGACAGACGGCTCTAAAAACAAGAAGCAACTTATTCTTCTATCTGCTTAGGATACTCATTTGAATAATGTATGCATGAGTTGGCAAAGTTACAGACTCAAAGTCTGGCATAGCTGATTATCATGTCTTAGCAAATGAAATGCCCTAGGGCAATAGGAACTCTCAACTATTAATATTGGTTTTGCCACAAGGCAGTTCCATATATTGACAGTTTGGCAGACGCCTGATTCTGTGTAGTCGTATGCTGATTATCTCTGAATATTAATATTGCCGAGTTTTCAGTTACAATTTAATCTGAAGATTCACCCTGCCAACTGTGAAAATGATCATGACTTATCATGTAAAATGTTTCATAAGTGTAATAAGTTGTAATTAACAATTATATGGATTATACTTCTAAATTTTAGTCTTTCTTACTATATATTTAATTCTCTAAGAATCTGGATTTAGGGACAATTTCCATTTTTATTTACTTTTTGTATTTCTGGAGGGTGTGAGTGGGGAGTAACACCTAGCAGAAGTTAGGGCTTACTCCCAGCTTTTATGCTCAGGGATTATTTCCTACACAGTTCAATGGACCAGACCAATTGGTGCTAGGATGAAACCCTACTTGACTGAAAGTAAGACTATCACCTTACCCATTCTACTATATATAGATTTGTATATATATATATGTATATATATATATATATATATATATACATATATGTATATACATATATATACATATATACATACATGTATCTCCCTCTCTTCTTTTACACAATGTGACTTGCCCTTCAGACATTTAAGTTTATCATGTCTCTTTGTGTATATTCAATGGTGAGTTCAAGTCTGGCATCACCATTTCTCACACTTAATAGAATACTGATATATATTTATATCCCATTAATGAATGCAGTCATTCTACGTATCTGTCCTTTTACTTCTATCTAATTTCACTCAGCATGATCATCTCCATCTCTTTTGCAGGACACCTAAAAGCCTCCAGATCTGTCCTGGATTGCCTCCTGCAGATGACTTTGTAGATAGGGGGTAGTTTAAATGTGGCAGTTTATCTAACCATATATTCTGTATCACTGTATCACTGTCTTCCCATTCATCATCAACTTACTTGAGCGGGCACCAGTAACATCTCCATATGTCCTGTCTCATGCTAGTAGAGCCCAAGGTCATCTGCTTGCTCCAGAAACATAAAGAGCCTCAAACCATACCATCAGGTCATAGTAATGAGGTCTATAATTGTTACTGGTATTTGGCATATCAAATACAACACGGGAGGCTTGCCAGGCTCTGTCGTGCAGGTGGCATACTCTTGTAGTCACTTCTAAATCCAGCATTAGCTACTATAAATATTCTCTCATGCTACCACAATCATCATGGGTCTAGCTAGATCTTACCAGCATATCTGCCTGGCCACGTTGGATCTCTAAGTAATTAGCCCAGAGAGAAATGCTGTTTGCCTCCAAGCAAGGAAGCATGGCTCCCTGATAACTCAAAGGCAACTAAAATACAAAGCTATCGTGAAGTAGACGAGACTCTTGTGAAGGCTTGGAGAAATATTTAACTGGCATTAGTATAGTCTTTGGTAAAGAGACATCCCATCTCAGAAACCCCTTTCTCTAACCTATAAAGGCATTTCTAGGCAGATCTTGGCTCAAGACATTAGGTGAGGTGCTGGGAGAAATTACCTGAGGGCATTTGACCCTCCCTGCCTGAGGAAGTTACTTTTAGCTTATAGCTTCTCCCAGCTCTGCTAGGGAGGCTTTGAATGAGCTCTGGGTTCTTGTAAACAGTCAAATGGCCTCCTGAAGTTGCTACATTTCTATAGAGCTGTTTTCCTGTTTCCATCCCTAGATAGCCCAGCCCAGAATGGGTCCGACTGGGAAGTTTGGGCGGATTTCTAGCTATAAAATAAGCTGCAAGAAGAAAGAAGCCCCTTTTTTTCCCTTTTTTGCCATTTCGGCTTCCCTTAGCATTTTGCTTCTCCGTCCTTTCCATTCTCTGTTGGGCCTCAACATGTGGTGGCAGCCATCTTGGCCTACACGTGGCTGGGGCCTAGCAGGGAGCCCAGAGTCCGGAGGTTTTCCTTGCTCTTGGATTGTATATCGGAACCTGTGTTAGTAAAGCCCTTTTAAAACTGCATCGGATTCCTGAGTTTTCATCCATTCCCCACCAGCTTCGAAGTAGAAGGGAACTCGCTTCCTGTTACTGTTGGGGAACCCAGCGACTTCCCGACACATATCCATCCACTTGCAGGTGAATTTCACCTTTTCTGAAGCTGCATACTATTCCATTGTGTAGATGTACCACAGTTTCTTTAGCTAGTCCTCTGTTCTTGAGCACTTATGTTGTTTCTAGATACTGGCTATAGTGAATAGTGCTGCAATGAATAAAGAAGTAGAGATAATGTTTCTGCTATGTGTTTTTGGGTTTCCAGGGTAAATTCACAGGAGTGATATTGCTGGGTCAAATGGGAGCTAAATATCTATCTAGTTTTTGGAGGAATGTCCATACTGTTTTCCAAAAAGGCTGGACCAGTTGGCACTCCCACCAACAGTGGATGAGAGTTCCTTTCTCCCTGTATCCACGCCAGCACTAGTTGTTCTTGATCTTTAGGATGTGTACCAGTCTCTGTGGTGTGAGATGATATCTCATTGTTGTTTTGACTTGCATCTCCCTGATGATTAGTGATGATTAGCATTTTTTCATATGCCTTTCAACCATTAGAATTTTGTCTTTTTTGGAAGTTTCTGTTTATTTCTTCACCCCTTTTTGGATAGGATTGGCTGTTTTCTTCTTGTGAAGTTGTGCTAGTGCCTGATATATTCTAGATATTAAACCCCTATCAAATGGCTATTGGGTGAATATTATTTCCCACTCTGTTTTACATTGTCAAAATGGTAATATTCTCTAGAGCTTCACACAGATTCAATGTGGTGCCTACAAGGATACCTATGACATTCTTCAATGTTATTGACCAAACACTACTGAAATTTGTATGGAATAATAAACTCCACGAATAGCTAAAGAAATCCTTGAGAAAAAGAAGATGGGAGTCATCACCTTTCCAACTTCAAATTGTACTAAAAAGTGGTAGTAATTAAAGCAGTATGGTATTTGAGTTAAAATAGACCTTGGAGACCTATGAAATAGAGTTGAGTATCCTGACACATTCTCAAATACATGATTATTTAATCTTTTACAAAAGAGCATAAAGTGCAAAATGGTGCGAGGAAAGTCTCTTTAACAAGTGGTGCTGGGAAAACTGAAGAGCCGTGTGGGAAAAAATGAATTTGGACCTCTAACACCATGCACAAAAGTCAGATCAAAATGGATTAAAGAACTCAATATCAGACATGAATCCATAAATTACTCTGAAGAAAATATAGGAGAAACCCTCCATGACATTGAATCTAAGTTATCTTCAAAAATGAAACACCACTAACAATTGGAAGCAAAGATAATCATAAGGGACAACATGCCTGATCTCTTAATTCTTCTCATGGCCAGGGGGCCTTTCCCTGTGTCCGTGGCTTTTAGTACCTCGAGTTTCTTCTGCTCCTCCTTCTGTTTCTGCTTGATTGCCTTATTTACTCATTCATTTTTTTGGCCTCCCTTAGGTTGCTTCAGGGGCTTCTTGCCACCTTTTGCGGCCAGACATGGCACCTGGTGCCCCTCGCCCATTTGACCCAGCCATACCACTCCTGGGAATATATCCTGGGAATCCAAAATCACGCCAGCGGAAACACCATCCCTACTTTTATGTTCATAGCAGCATTATTCACAATAGCCAGACTCTGGAAACAACCAGAGTGCACGAGAATTGATGACTGGATACAGAAACTTTAGTACTTCTACACAATAGAATACTATGCAGCTGTTTGGAAAAATGAAGTTATGAAATTTGCCTATAAATGGATGGACATGGAGAGGATCATGTTGAGTAAAATTAGCCAGAAGGAAAAAGGGAAGATATAGAATGACTGCATTTATTTGAATGACATAATTATATATATATATATATATATATATATACATATACATATTATGATACCGATATCCAAGGTCAGGCAAAAGGTGGACTAGGAAGTCTTGTCAAAAGTGGAAATAACCAGAAATGTGTGGGAGCAGAGGTTAGGTAAGACAGATAAGGGAACAGTGTGCCAATAATTGTCGAAAGTGCTATTACCACATAGAACAGCATTAATACAGACAAAAAGATACACATGATCACCTCTAAATATATATATGTATATATGTAATATACATATATTACAATCCGCAATATGTAAGAGAAGGAAGAGAGAAAGAGAGAGAAAAAGTAAGAGATAAAAGAGATAAAGAGCCTGTCATAGAGGCAGGTTAGGGGAGTGGGGATGGAATGGGGACATTGGTGGTGGGAAATGGGTAATGGTGGAGGGATGGGTGCTGGGTGCTGGAGCACTATATGACCGAAACTCAAACATGAACATTTTTGTAATTGTTTATCTCATTGTGGTATAATAAAATATATTTAAAAAATAAAAAATTAAAAAATAAAATTAAGGCAATAATGAAAGCATAGACTCTTAAATGCATTGAATATTCTCTCTTTCAATGGGAGAAACAGTATAAGGACAGTATAAGGTGGGAATGTATAGTAATGGAGCACATAAAAATCATGATCAATATTGTAACTGTGTTACCTAAATTAGAAAATTAATTTTGAAAATGTTACTTTTCTAGAATTTGGCAACAAAAACTAAGGAAAGTAAAATGATGGATATAAGAACAACCTCAGATTTCTTCCCAAGAGCTGATTTAAGCAAAATTAATATTAGAACTCCACATTAAATAAATTGGACATGCTTTAAAGAAAAAGATGTGGATTGCAAATCTAGGCCAGAGTCTTTACATTTCCGCTACATTCTCAGATCAGCTATCTCTTCTGATCTCTTTCAATGGGATTTTATTTCTTTTCTATTATTTTTTTCAACTCTCCAAAATTATAGTCAAGTCATAATCTTGCCTTGAATTTCAATGAGAATATAAGCAAATAACAGACCTACTTCATTTTCTGAACTGCAGTTCCTCTACTGAAGTTGTGGGTGTAGACCTACTTGACCTTCTGTTAATAATTGCTTACCGGGCTCTGGTGTGCAAAGTGCAATAACAACCCGTCTACTCTTGTTTTGAAGTATATTGCTTTTATAATGATGCTTGCATCTCCCTGTATATATTTTCTATTCTTTTGCATAATACCTGTTGTTCTTGTATTCTAGAAATCCGCATAGCATAATATATCTCCCTGGATCCATTTCTATATTTAATTAGATGATTTCTCATCTGTTCAGAACAAAGTTCCTCTTAAAAGTTAAACATTATAACATATTTTTACAACTTACCTACATTTTTTCTCATTCATTACTTTCAAGAGTGATCCAGGTTTGTTTATTTGTTTGAAAATCATTACACTGAAGCCCGTGTGTCAAATTTGCCAGTTTTCATCTTAGCCTTTGAAAATTAACATCCAAGCTTGGAGAGCAGTGAGGAGAAGCGATAAAGGAAGACCTCAAAGAGAGAAGAGCAGAAATACTAGAAGATACAGTAAAAAGCCGGGAAAAGCATTCGCAACACCCACCTGTCCTTCGCCAACTATAAGACCAAGATGACTTCCCTCCAACATCCTGATGGATCTATCACATCTTCCAGAAAGGCAATGGAGAAGACTATCCATGACTTCTACACAGATCTCTCTGATAGCCACGTCAACCTGCCCACATACCAAATTCCGCAGGATGAGTATGTTCCAATGTTCTCCGTTCTGAAATCCGACATGCCATTTTATCGGTAAAGAAGGGAAAAGCACCAGGCCCAGACAAAGTCAGACCCGAACACTTGAAGAATCTGCCTTCAGTACTCATCAATACACTGGCTCGGCTCTTCACATACTGCCATCTGAATGCAAGGTGCCCTCCCAATGGAAAACCAGCAGGACAGTTCTACTGTTCAAGAAGGGAGACATCCACACATTAGCAACTATCTCCCCCATCTGCCTGTTGTCTGTCATCTACAAGCGGTTCACTCGAGTCTTCCTGAACAGGCTTGGTAGAATATTAGATGAAGGACAACCATGCAAGCAAGCTGGCTTCTGAAAAGGATTCAGGTAACCAATCTCATTGAAGTTTGTAGGGAATTCAAGATGCCACTCTATCTCACGCTTCATTGATTTAAATAAAGTCTTTGATTCTGTGGAGATTGAAGCAGTCTTAGAAGCGCTAGCAAACAGGGCGATCAAACGCAATGCATCAAGATCCACAATAATAGTTGGAGACTTCAACACTGCTTTATCGATTATGGATAGATCGACGAGATGAAACTCACCAGGGAAATGCTGAACCTGAAGGAAGAAATGGAGGAAAGAGAGTTGGTTGATATATACAGGGCTTTTCCCTCACAAAAAAGCTGAATACACATATTTTTCCAGTGCACATGGAACATTCTCCAAGATATACCATGTACTGAGCCACAAAGCATACCTCAACAAAAAAAAAGATAGAAATTTTGTCAACTATCTTTTCAGATTATGATGCACTGAAAATATTAGTTAACCACACACAGAAGCAGGGAGTCAAACCAAACTCCTGGAAAATGATCAGCTCAGTGCTGAAAAACTAATGGGTCATAGAAGAAATCAAACAGGAAATCTAAAGATTTCTGGAAACACATGAAAATTAAGACACCAACTATAAGAACTTGTGGACATGGCAAAAGCCATGATAAGATGGAATTTTATAGCTCTGCAAGCATTCTTCAGGAAACAAGAAAGGGCCCATATATATAACTTGACTACAGAGCTGAAGATATTACAAAAAGACCAACAAAAGGAGCTCAACCGAGGCAGAAAAAAAGGAAATAATAAAACTTAAGAGGAAATCAATGAGTTGGAAAACAAAAATAAAATCCAAAAGATTAATGAAACCCAGAGCTGGTTCTTTGAAAAAATAAACAAGATCGACAAGATACTGGCAAGACTTGTAAGGACAGGAAAAGCGAGAACCCAAATAAACAGAATCAGAAATGAAAATGGTGACATCACAACAGAAAAGATAGAAATCCAAAGGATCATCAGAGATTACTTTGAGAACCTGTATGCCACAAAACATGAGAACCTAGAAAAAATGGATAAATTCCTGAAGTCCTATTACCTCCCAAGATTGAAAGAAGATCTGAATACCTGAATAAGCCTATCACCATCGAGGAAATTGAAGCAGTAATTAAAAAGTCTGCCCAAACACAAAAGCCCAGGTCCAGATGGGTTCACTAGCGAATTCTACCAAACCTTTAAGGAGGACCTACTGCCTGTCTTGTTCAAGCTCTTTCAGGAAATAGAAGAAACAGAAACACTCCCAAACAGCTTCTACGAGGCACATATCACCCTGAAAACTAAAGCACGGAGAGACAACACAAAGAAGGAAAATTACAGACCAATCTCCTTGATCAACACAGATCCTAAGATCTTCAACAAAATACTCGCAAACAGAATCCAAAGACTCATCAAAAAGATCATACATCATGACCAAGTAGAATTCATCCCGGTAATGCAAGGATTGTTCAACATTTGCAAATCAATCAACATAATACATCATATCAATAAGAGAAAAACTAAAAACCATCTGATCTTATCAGTAGATGCAGAAAAAGCATTTGACAACATCCAGCACCCATTCATGATTAAAACCCTCCAGAAAATGGGAATTGATGAAGCTTCTTCAAGATAGTCAAAGTCATCTACCAAAAGACCACAGTATCATTCTCACTTGGGAAAAATTGAAAGCCTTTTCCTTAAGATCAGGAACATGACAAGGTTGTCCTCTCAAACGACTTTTATTCAATATAATACTGGAAGTACTCGCCATAAAAATCAGAGAAGAAAAGGACATTAAGGGCATCCAGGTAGGCAAGGAAGAAATCAAGCTGTCATTATTTGAAGATGACATGATTATACTTAGAGAACCCTAAACTCTCGACCCAAAAACTCTTAGAAACAATAGATATGTATAGTAGAGTGGCAGGGTACAAAATCAATACCCGAAGTCGGTAGCTTTCCTATATACAAATAACGAAAGAGAAGAAAGGGATATTAAGAAATTGATTCCATTCACAATTGTACCACAGAAAATCAAATACATAGGTATCAGCTTAACCAAGTGTGTAAAGGACCTATACAAAGGGAACTACAAGACACTGCTTCAAGACATAAAAGAGGACACGAGGAAATGGAAACACATTCCCTGCTCATGAATGGGGAGAATTAACATTGTCAAGATGGTAATACTACCTAGAGCTTTGTACAGATTCAATGCGGTCCCTATAAGGATACCCATGACATTCTTCACAGAAATTGACCAAACACTCCTGAAATTCGTTAGAATAATAACCCCCACGGATAGCTAAAGCAATCCTTGGGAAAAAGAAGATGGGAGGCATCACCTTTCCCAACCTCAAACTGTTTTACAAATCAGTAGTAATTAAAACAACGTGGTATTGGAATAAAAACAGACCTGTGGACCTAAGTAATAGAGTTGAGTGTCGGGGCGCTCTGCCACGGTCCCGACAGTGCCGGGAAGCGAGTTCCCTTCTACCTCCGAAGCCAGCGAGGAATGGATGAACACTCAGGAACCGATGCAGTTTTAAAAGGCTTTACTTATCACAGGTTCAGGCATACAAATCAGCAAAAAGGAAAACCCGATGCTTAGGATTCCAGGCTAGAACCCCAGCCACGTGTAGGCCAAGATGGCGACCACCACGTGTAAAGGCTTTGGGAAAGGAGAAGAAAAACTTCCAAGCAGGGCGAACCGCTCACAGTGAGCAAAAGCCACCAAAGAAGTGCTGGAGAGTGAAAACTGGCTAGTTTATATCCCTGCAACTCAGACCTTCCTCCCATTGTTATGGAAAGCAGGGAGTGTTAAATGTCCTTAGATAATCCCTCCCTGCACCTCACCTAGGCCCTTTAGTGTGCTAATGCAGCGGCCCTTAAAGGAGTCCTGCAACAGTTGAGTATCCTGACACCCACCCTCAAAGACATGATTAGTTAATCTTTGATAAAGGTGCAAAGAGTCCAAACTGGAGTAAGGAAAGCTTCTTCAACAAGTGGTGCTGGGAAAACTGGACAGCTACATGTAAAGAAAATGAATTTGGACCTATATTAACACCTTGCACAAAAAATCAGATCAAATGGATTAAAGATCTCAATATCTGAACTGAATTCATAAAGTTCGGTGAAGAAAATATAGGAAAAACCCTCCACGATATTGAAGCTAAAGACATCTTCAAACATGAAACATCATTAACAAAGCAACTAGAAGAAAATATAAACATATGGGACTACATGAAACTAAAGGGCTTCTACACCTCGAAAGAAACAGTGACCAACATAGAAAGACAGTCCACAGAATGGGAAAGAATATTCACCCAATATCCATCTAATAAGGGGTTAATATCCATGAAATATCAGGCACTGGTACAGCTATATAAGAAGAAAACAGTAAATCCCATTAAAAATTAGGGAGAAGAGATGAACAGAAACTTTGATAAGGAAGAAATTCAAATGGCCAAAAGGCATATGAAAAAATGCTCATCATCACTAATCATCAGAGAGATGCAAATCAAAACAACAATGAGGTATCACCTCACACCACAGAGACTGGTCCATATCCAAAAGGGTAAAAGCAACAAATGCTGGCGTGGATGCGGGAAAGAAAAGTGGACTCTCATACATTTTTTTTTGTGGGAATGTCGACTTGTACAACCTTTCTGGAAAACAATATGGACATTCGATCAAAAGACTAGAATTTGAGCTCCCTTTTGACCCAGCTATACCACTCCTGGTAATATACCCTGGGAAGCCAAAAACATACAGCAGAAACACAATCCACACTTTTATTTCATAGCAGCACTATTCACAATAGCCAGAACCTGGAAACAACCAGTATGCCCAAGAATTGATGACTGGATAAAGAAACTGTGTTACATCTACACAATGGAATACTATGCAGCTGTTAGGAAAAACGAAGTTATGAAATTTGCCTATAAATGATGGACATGGAATGGATCATGTTGAGTGAAATTAGTCAGAAGGAAAGAGAGAGATATAGAATGACTGCATTTATTTGCATAACATAAATATATCAGGTGGTCTTACCAAAAGTGGAAATTACCACAAATGAGTGGGAGTCAGAGGTTAGGTAAGACAGAGAAGGGAACATGTGTGAATAAATGTCGAAAGGGTTAATACCAACCTAGAACTTAGCATTAAATACAGAAAAAAATACACATGATGTTCTCTGAGTCTATTTAGTGCAACTCACAATGTGTAAGTGAAGGAAAAGAGAGAGATGGAGAGAGAAAAGAGATAAAGAACCTGCCATTTAGGCAGGCTATGGGACCGGGGAGAGAAGTGGGGACATTGGTGGTTGGAAATGGGCACTGGTGGAAGGCGGGGTGCTGGAACACTACGTGACCGAAACCTCTAAACATGAACAATGTTGTAATTGTATATCTCACGGTGGTATTATAAAATATTTATTTAAAAAAGAATAAAAGCAGAATCTAGCACAAAAAAATCCTTAGTGACTGTATTATGGATTCACCACCAGGATCTCACCATTCTACAAAGAAGTGATCGTCAATGTCAAAATAGGGGTTCGCACGGTGATACCATTTCACCAAAACTCTTCAGTGCCACCCTCGAGAACATCATGCAACAATTAGATTGGTATGGAATGGGAATGAAGATAAGACGGTCCGCAACTACAACACCTCTGCTTTGCTGATGACATTGTTCTAATAACACCAAACATTAGCCAAGCGGCACAAATGCTGGCTGACTTTGACCGAAAATGTGGAAAGAGCTCTACAGCTGAATCTCAACATAACTATATTCATGAAAAATGAACTATTTCCAGAGTCCCCATTCACTCTCAATGGAACTAGCATATCTGAATGCAGCAGTTATGTGTACCTAGGTCGAGAAATCAACATGATGAACGACCTAAAACCTGAGCTGCGCAGGAGGAAGAGAGCAGCATGGAATGCCTTCAAAAGCATCGAAGAAATAGCTAAAAAGACAAAGAACCATCGGCTCCGGGCACATCTCTTTGACTCCACTGTTCTCCCTGCATTAACATATGCCTCAGAGACTTGGGTCCTATGAAAGCAGGATGAGAATGCTATTTGGTTCTCCCAAAGAAGAATTGAAAGAGCTATGCTTGGAATATCACGCCTCACTCAAGTGAAAGAAGGAATCCGAGCTCCGACCTCCCTCGCTGTTCCAGAATCAGGGATGCTGTATCATTTGCCATGGCATCGAAAATCAGATGGGCTGGACTTGTAATGTGATTTTAGAGGACCGCTGGATAGAGCCATTGCCGACTGGATCCCATGGGATGTCAAAAGATCACGTGGAGCCCACCTACAAGATGGTCAGACTTCTTCGTCAAGACCCTGAATGAAAGGTTTGAGGCTCTTCGTATTCCTCAAGCAACCAGATATCATTGGACTACACTGGCATATGATAGGGTTAAATGGAAATGTTACTGGCACCTGCTCGAGCAAGTCAATGAATAACGGGACGTCAGGTGATCAAGTGATTTGAAATTAATACTTCCACATTTATACTTGATCTCTTAAGGTGGCTAAAGCAGTACATTCTTCTTTTCAGTTTCAGTTGCCAGAATTTTCTTTATTTCCTATCTAAAAATATTAGAGTTCCAGAAATAGTATAATTCAACTTTTTTGTACATAATAAACCTTGATTTATTCCTTTACCTTAATCACATCAAATGTCAATAGAACTTTCAACAGTTTTATTGATTGACTAATACATTTTCTAATTTAGTTGGTGTATATATGTTATGTAGACGGGGGTAGCTATTTTCATCATGTTTTTGTTGACCTTTTTGCTTGGTGGGGAGGAAGTACCAGATGGTGCTCAGGACTTATTACTAACTCCGTGCTCAGAGATCACTCCTGGTAGGCTCTGGGAACATATGGGGTGCCAAGGATTGAACCTGGTTGACTGTGTGCAAGGCAAGCTCCTTGCCTGCTCTACTATCCCCCTGACCCCTCTTACCTATTTTTAAAAAATATTTAATCTCTAAATATTATGGCACCATTTTAATTGTTCTTGTGATCAGCTTGTGTCAATTCTAAAAAAAATGCATCTTACTCTGATAAGAATTGAGCTGAATCTCTACATCAATTTGGAAAGTATAACCATCAAAACCATGCTTAGTTTAAAATATATGAAATGTTTTTCTATTAATTTATATTTTCTTTATATAGTTCATAAATACTATATGTAATATAGTATTTTATATAAATTAGTATATATACAAAAGTATATATAAATATAACATATGCTATTATACATTATATACTATATATAATTCGGGTATGTAGTACTATGCTAGGAATTAAACTCTTTGAGGCAAAGAGTAGGTACTGCAAGGTAGGTAGGTGTCCCACTACTGAGCTGTGCCTTGATGTCTGATTTGATTAAAAAGTTGGCAGAATATAATATTGATAGATACTATTTCAGTTGTACATTTTATTTTCCTAGCTCTCAGGATTTCAGGATTGGATTCTGGAGGTTTTTTTTTTTTTTAATAGATTGGTTTTGGTTTTTCGGGGCCACACCCAGAGGTGCTTGGCTATTACTCCTGATACCGTGCTAGGCATCAACTCTAAAGCTCACACTGTGGACCGGAGTGATAGTTCAGCGGGTAGGGCACTTGCCTTGCATGCAGCCGACCTGGGTTCGATCCCTGGCATCCCATATGGTCCCTCGAGCACTGCCAGGAGTAGTTCTGAGTGCAGAGCCAGGACTTACCCCTGAGCATTGCTGGGTGGACCCAAAAAAGCAAAAAATAGATAGATAAATAAATAAATGAATAAATAAATAAATCTCACTGCAAACTATACATTCCAGCCCTTCAAGCCATCTCCTCAAACCCCTGTGTTTTAGAACATTTTTTCTAATGCTTTATATTTGTATTTTATTGTATATATACATTATATACATATATATGTACGTAATTACATATATATTGTAATATTTGAATAGAGTATGAGAGAGATTTTATATTAACAAAAATAATAGTTTCCGTAATAAGAACTAGTATGCTACCCACACGGCAGAGCCTGGCAAGCTACCGTGTCGTATTTGATATGCCAGATACCAGTAACAATTATAGACCTCATTCCCATGACCTGATGGAATGGTTTGAGGCTTTTTATGCTCCTGGAGCAAGCAGGTGCCCTTGGGCTCTACTTGCTTGAGACAGGTCATATGGAGATGTTACTGGTGCCCGCTCAAGCCAATATGATGAACGGGAAGACAGTGACAGACAGTGATACTATATATAACATAGTATATATAAATGTAAATATACTATTTTATATATAATAGTATATTATATATTATATGCATATAGAATCTACATATAAATATAAATACTATTTTATATATAAATATACATAATATATGTATTTTATATATATATTATATATATATTGAATCCTCATTGCCTAAACAAGTGGCTTACGTACAGCTTATGTGTAAAAAGTTGTTGGGTGAATAAATGAGTAAAATGAGAAATGTGTGTTCAGTTATGCTATTCTAGTTTTCCAAGTCAGGAAAATAAAGCAGAAAAATTTTGCTCATAATTTACAGTGAACCTGCACAGCAGAGCCTGGCAAGCTACCCGTGTTGTATTTGATATATATGCCAAATACCAGTAACAATTATAGACCTCATTCCAGAATGGATTGAGGCTCTTTATGTTCCTGGAGCAAGCAGATGTCTTGGGCTCTACTAACATGAGACAGGACATATGGAGATGTTACTGGCACCCGCTCGAGCAAATTGATGATGAACGGGAAGACAGTGATACAGTGACACTGAATTTACAGTGAAAACAAAAAAGAACTACTTGAACAAAACATATTGGGGGAAAAAAATGACAGATGGAAAATAAAGAGTATGCCCATGCATATCTGCTTGTTACTTGTTTAAATATTTTTGTTTCTAACCCAATATATTTTTACCAGTAATGTTTTTCATCAAGAAAACTTATCAACATCCTTGGACAATTAAGTTTCTTGCCTTTGGTATTCTTCCATCCTTTGATTCTTGAATAAAGTTTTCAGTCAAAGCAGAGAAATCAAAACACTTCTTCCAAGAAGAATGTTGTTATGATTTCCTTACTGATGTTGTAGGGTAGACAAAGGTGGTTGTACAATCACTTGGTAGTTGAACCTGCAGACAGGCATACCATACAAAAAATACCTCTTGTCTATTTAGAGGTGCTCTTCACTAATTAATGTTACTCTGATTCCTGATCAGGTAAAAGTCCCTTCTTATTTAATTCTTTAAAATAGTAATACTCAGAAATTTTGAGACTCTTCCCACAGAAAACATGTTGTAAATACTATAGGTTTCCCATCATACAATATATGTGAAAATAAGATTCCTGTCTACATTGTAGCGATAAAGCAGTCACATACCATTTATAAACCAATGAGCAGAACTTTCTTCCAATAATGACCTATTTACAAAAATGGGTGCCAGGAAACATTTGTCCTGAGACTTGTAACTTGTCAATCTCTGCTGTACTTTTTCAACTTCATAATGATGAGTCGTGACTTTCATCTGACTCCATCTGTCCTTTTTATTACTTCTCAATCTTTTCCACTTTCTCCTCCTGCTACATTATCAGAAAATTACCATAAAGTTCAGGCTCTTTTTACAGTACCTAAAACCTGGCCCTTCCAGATGGTACTAGTCTCACCATCCCTCTCAAAGTAAGGTGCTATAAGCCTGTGTGACTTAGACTCTAGGTTAGTTTGAAGATAGGTTCACACTGTTGATTCCAAAATACTAATTTTCTCTGTTAAACTAATCAGTGTATAAAGTATTGTAGAAAGGGACCTAGATCTTCAATTTTTTCCACTTCTTAGTCTTCGTTATTTCTACATCTCCAGACAATTTATACACTTTCATTTAAGATTTAAGAAAACAATTACCTGTTTTTTGTAACAGAATATTATGTACTTACATTTTTTAAGGTTGAAAACATTTTTATGTGCTCCTGTGCATTGTTACACCATCAGTGTTATTTTGTTCATCATTTTCAGTCACTGATTTGCAGAAACTCATCAGGTCACCAACAGAAATTATTATTTCCACACTTACTACCAAAGCTTATTGCTTCCTAAATATGATTGTGTATGGGTTTCTTCACTAATTTTCTATGTTTCTATAATTAATAAAATGTAGATCAATTCATTGGGCAAATTTTACCCTAAGAAATAGCCCATTATCCTCACTTTTATACTCGAAAAATATGACAATACATTCTGTGTCCATAATTACTGTTTCATACTAATATAATTTATGCAGAATACATATATTAATATATTAGATAAGTAATTTTATTCCTCTATCTTTTTGGTGCATATGTCTGCTAAACCCTTATGTTTGAATAGAACGTTCTCGTTTGAGCTTGAGCTATGGAATTCTGCTGGAAGTTCACAGAAAGAGGAAAGCTTTTCTAAAATCCTAACCTCCAACAGTTCCTGGGAAACTTCATCTGCTTACAATTAGATCTACTGCAGTTTTTGAATATGCTAAAATTTGTCACAGTCTTTAAGTTTCAAAGCCTTCTTTGCCATTATTTTCTTTACTTAATGCAGGTCTCAGTGTGGGGATTTAGAATATCCTACTCCCGAATCCCTGCCAGAGTAGTCCCAGACATAGATCTGCAATTTTATTTTTTGTTAATATGCTTATTCTATTAGCATAATACATTCCAAATATAAGTTTGCAACAAATATTTTCTGAGTTTACTTTTTCTTTTTTTAACTAATATTAAAATGACTCTCTCTCGTTCTGATAAACACTTTCTCTTATGATGAAAGCTCTTCCAACTAGATAACACCTTTTAAAGATAGAAATGTACCCTAGAATGTAGCATTTAAAAGAGTTAAATGCCTTAGAGTTTTGGACGTTTCCTTTATCCCCTCTCTCTTTTCTCTCTATCTTTCTCTCTCTCAACACTCTCTTTCTTTTATTCTTTACTTTAAATTCAAATATATAGACTAAGTTTATTTATGATTTAGTGACATTATATTGGTTTCTTACTCAGACACATTTCCCATTCTGTCTAAAGCCCTGGAACTTCTTTGGAGAATCATTATGGCTCTAGCCAAATTAATGTGTTCCCATGAAGCTTAATTTTTTTTGAGTTGTCCTCAGAATTCGGAATGTGAACAAAACCTGACTGGTCAAAATATTTACTACTTCTCATGGCATGTGACTGAAAAACAATGACGGTCCTAATCAGAAACCATCAGAACTAGGAACTAGGAAGAGGCATTCGCTGGTGTTGAAGACAAGCAGTTTTTTTTTTAAGGGGAAAAAAAAGTTCTTTATTTCTCCTTCAAACCTGATAGATAACCCAGGTAGATAGTGTATTCTTGATTGGAGATCTTGTCCATTCTCAACTTTTTTTTAACATTTTATTATACCACCGTGAGATATATAATTACAATGTTGTTCACGCTTGGGGTTTTGGTCACACAGTGTTCCAGCACCCGGCCCTCCACCAGTGCCCCTCAACCACCAACCATGTCCCCAATTCCCTCCCCCTCCCACATCCTGCCTAAATGGCAGGTTCTTTATCTCCTCTCTCTCTCTCTCTCTCTCTCCTCCTTCTCCCACACATTGTGGGTTGCACTACGCATTACACTTAGAAGCCATCATTTGCATTTTTTGTCTGTATTTAATGTTCAGTTCTAGGTTGGTATCAGAGCTTTAGACATTTATTCACACATGTCCCCTTCTCTATCTAACCAAACCTCTCACTCCCACGCGCTTGTGGTAATTTCCACTTTTAGTAAGATCACCTGGTATATTTATGTCATGCAAATAAATGCAGTCATTCTATGTCTCTCTCTTTCCTTCTGACTAATTTCACTCAACATGATTCTCTTCATGTACATCCATTTATAGGAAAATTTCATAACTTCATTTTTTCTGACAGCTGCATAGTATTCCATTGTGTAGATGTACCACAGTTTCTTTATCCAGTCATCAGTTCTCGGGCATACTGGTTGTTTCCAGGTTCTGGCTATTGTGAATAGTGCTGCTATGAAAATAAAAGTGCGGATTGTGTTTCCACTGTGTGTTTTTGGCTTTCCAGGGTATATTCCCAGGAGCGGTATGGCTGGGTCAAAGGGGAGCTCAATTTCTAGTCTTTGGAGGAATGTCCATATTGTTTTCCAAAAAGGTTGTACAAGCTCGACATTCCCACCAACAGTGTATGAGAGTCTCCTTTTCCCACATCCACGCCAGCACTTGTTGCTTTTACCCTTTTGTATATGGACCAGTCTCTGTGGTGTGAGGTGATACCTCATTGTTGTTTTGATTTGCATCACTCTGATGATTAGTGATGATGAGCATTTTTTCATATGCCTTTTGGCCATTCGGATCTCTTCCTTGTCAAAGTTTCTGTTCATCTCTTCTCCCCATTTTCTAATGGGGTTGGCTGTTTTTTTCTTATATAGCTGTACCAGGGCCTGATATATCCTGGATATTAACCCCTTATCAGAAGGGTGTTTCACTAACTCTGATGCCTCATTGATCCTGGTCATAAGCATAGTCCATCTAGACATCAAGTAATGGTAGAAGGAAAGGGAGCTGAAATTAGAAGATGGTATCCAACTGATAATTTGCTTTACTATATTTGAACCTTAGTGTTTACAAGTGAATTGCCCATTTTCTGGTATTATTATTCAATTGTATGTGTGTTGACTAATTTGCCAGACATCTGTAAAATGCACTTTCAACTGCTTTGTCA
Source organism: Cryptotis parvus (assembly GCA_021461705.1). Lineage (NCBI taxonomy): Eukaryota > Metazoa > Chordata > Mammalia > Eulipotyphla > Soricidae > Cryptotis > Cryptotis parvus. The sequence continues at coordinate 203,003 of JAJIBD010024777.1, forward strand.
TTTCTTCATTTAACTTATACTCCAGTTCATGTGCTATAATCACTAGAGACTGATAATGCAAAAAAAACAAGTTAACTTTTATATCTTCAGTTCCATTAGCCACTCAATGAGGAAGATTTAGAATATGGCTTTCCTTTTTTATGACTCATTTCAAATACCATATGATCAATATATGTGCCTAGATAATAAAAATTTTAAATCAGGTTATTGATGTGTTACCCAAACATCCATATTCCTTGCAAAATTATTCTCAATAGTCAAGGCATGGATGCAAAATATCCCTTGATAGGTAAATAAATAAAACAGTGGCTATGCATACTAATAAACAATATTAAGCCTCAACAAAAGAAAGGAAAGGATCATAATATTTGAGACACACAGATTTATCTGGAGGATTAAAGTAAGTATTCATCTACAGAAGACAGATATACTGTGATCCACATATATGGGGAATTGAAATAATTTACTAAATAGACCTTATGTTAAAAACATTACATATACTAAAACTTTAGTGGTAAGGAGTGCAGGAGAAAACTTGGAAGTTATGATTTTTATTTTTTGATTATCGTGTAAGGGTTTCATATATATGGTATATATTTATATTCAAACTTATAAGTTTGTTAACATTAAATATGTGTACAGATTTTTTTGCACATCAGCCTTATCAGTAAATCTTAGAATAGGTATTTTCTATGTTTTTTGATTCTTTAAAATTACAAGGTAAATCAAAGGATAATTTTGAATTTTTTTAAAATAGTAAAATTCACAAGTTATGGAATACAACTGGTTTAGTTTATACTGGAAGGAATATTGTATTCTGCCAAGATTTTACTCTGAAATTTTTTTGAGAGACAGATTTTGTGAAATCCTTAAATGCTATTCATTCTGCCTGATTATGTTGTTGTATTGAATTTATTGAATAAAATATTTCTGCATGCTAATTTAAATGGGTAGAAGGTTCTGCCATGGAATCTCAATGCATATGTGCATGAATATTTCCTTATGTTATGCTAGGGTGTACTCCAATATCATCCAAAACTAAAACATGAAATTTGGAGAAATTGGAACTGCTACAGAATTACTGATCCCATTTTATAAGAAAAAAGTTACATGTCTTGAGGAGAGCAAGAGAGAAACATACAGACTTGAAAAATGCAAGCTATATACAAAAATAAAAAATATATACTGAATTTTTGGTATTATATAGATAGAACTTTATTGGAAAGTAGAGGTATAAATTGGCATTTGAATGTTAATGTTTCTAAAATTTTCAACAGCTTTTCAATTTGAACATGATGTGATACTAAATCACAGAGAGTAAGAAATATTTCATAGTGGTATATAAATAAAGACGAAATTTTGAATTTTTGAAATTAAAAGGTTTTATGAAGTTCTTGTATAAAATAACAATAGATTATTAAAGATCTAAAGCAAAAATTGAAACAAAACAAATGATTAGTCTGTAATGTTGTTTGGATGTTTTATCTAGCTGAACTAGTTGTCAGAATATTTTGTTATGATAGATAATGTTTTGTGATTGATATAGATTTAAAAAATATTTAGATGTAATTATATATCCCATTTTCACAAAGCTCTTTCCATGAAGAAAACATGCTTTACACAGTAGATCAGAAAATCTGTCAGTAATTTATATAGTTTATCTATAAAATATAATTTAAAACATCATGTAATTTTATTAAATCATAAAATACATTATCATTTAAATGAAGGAGAAGGAGAGGAAAGAAATCAAGGGAGAAGTAGGAAGAGGCAAAAAGGACATAACAGGTGTAGAAACCTTTGGAAGTAGGGAGGGATTCATTTGTGAGGGATGTGTGGCATACAGATCACTACTTGATCACTTGACATCCAGTTATTCGTTGATTTGCTCGAGGGCACCAGTAACATTTCCATTTGATCCTATCACGAACCAGTGGCATCTGCTCACTAGCTCAATGGCATCTGCTTGCTTCTGGAATACAAAGAGCCTCAAATCATTTGTTCAGGGTCTTGATGAAGAAGTCTTATCATCTTGTAGGTGGGCGCCACTTGATCTCTTGACTTCCCATGGGATCCATTTGGTAAGAGATCTCCCAGAATGGCTACCAACAGGGAACTCTTTGGCACCATTGTGGTAACATGGAAAGATGACATCATTGACGAAATTGATGAAGAATACAACCAACTGGTTCAGCACCTCTATGACTGTGTGAAGAACACCAAGAGAGAGAAAGACGCAAAAGAACGCCTTTCTTAAAAACTCTCAAGGGCATTTGCCAACGTGGCAGGCGTGAGTCTCAGGCAACCAAATGCTAACATCCAAGCTCGCAAAGAAGTGAAGAGAAGCCATAAAGGAAGACCTCAAAGAGAGAAGAGCAGAACTATTGGCTGACAACAAAAACCGGGAAAGAATTCGCAACACAGCCTTTCCTTCACCAACTATAAGACCAAGATGACTACCCTCTGAAGTCTTGATGGATAGATCACATCAACCAGAAAGGCAATGGAGATTATCTACAACTTCTCGGTTTCTTTGATAGCCATGTCTACCTGCCCACATACCAAATGTCATTCCCAACATTCTCCCTTCTGAAATCTGACATACCATTTCATCGGTAAAGAAGCAAAGAGCACCCAGCCCAGACAAAGTCAGACCCAACCACCTGAAAAATCTGCCATCAGTACTCATCAATACACTGGCTCAATTTTCACACGCTACCTGTCTGAATGCAAGGGACCCTCACAATGGAAAACCAGCAGGACAGTTCTACTGTTCAAGGATGACATCCACTGACATTGGCGACTATCGCCCCATCTGCCTGTTGTCCATCATCTACAAGCTGTTCACTTGAGTCACCCTGAACAGGATTGGCAGAACATTAGATGAAGTACAACCATGTGAGCAAGCTGGCTTAAAAAATGATTCAGCACAATGGACTATATCCACACGGTAACCAAGTTCATTGAGGTTTGTAGGGAGTTCAAGATGCCACTCTGTCTAACATTCACTGATTTAAAGAAAGCCTTTGATTCTTTTTGAGACCAAGGGTCAAAGAAGCGCTGGCCAAGCATGGCGTCCAAAACCAGTACATCCAGATCCTTCGTGAGCTCTATTACGGATTCACCACCAGGATCTCACCATTCTACAAAAGAAGTGATCATTGATGTGAAAAGACGGGTTGGGCAGGGTGATACCATTTCACCGAAACTCTTTAGTGCCACCCTCAGGAACATCATACGACAATTAGAATGGGAAGGAATGGGAGTGAAGATAGAGAGTAGGCAACTACATCACCTCCGCTTCACTGATGACAATGTTCTAATAACACACCAAACATCAATGTTCTAATAACACAGCCAAGCAGCAAAAATGCTGGCTGACTTTGACTGACAATGTGGAAAGATAGGTCTACAGCTGCATCTCAACAAAACGGTGTTCATGAAAAATGAATAGTTCCAGAGGCCCCATTCACTCTCAATGGAACAAACATCTCTGAATGTAGCAGTTATGTATACCTAGGTAAAGAACTCAACATGATGAACAACCTAAAACCTGAGCTGCGCAGGAGGAAGACAGTGGTGTGGAACGCCTTCAAGAGCATTGAAGAAATAGCTAAAAGGACAAAGATCCTCTGGTTCCATGCACATCTCTTTGACTCCACCATTCTCCCTGCATTGACATGTGCCTCAGAGACTTGGGCCCTACGAAAGCAAGATGAGAGCACTATTCAGGTCTCCCAAAGAGGAATCGAAAGAGCTATGCTTGGAATATCACACCTCATTCAAGTGAGAGAAGGAATCCGGAGTTCTGACCTTCGTTGATGATCCTGAGTAGGGACACTTTCTCGTTTGCCTAAGGTATTGAATATCAGATGGGCTGGACATGTAATGTGATTTGGAGACAATCGCTGGACGAGAGCAATATCTGTATATTTAAACCACAGCAGCAACACTGAAACATGATATCCAAACTACAAGAACCAAATGGAAAAATGTGTCTGTTGTGGAAATAGGATGGGGATGTAGGACACTTGGGATGGTTGTTGACATTGGTGGTGGGACTGGTGCTGAAAAAGTGTATTCCAGAAACTCAGCTATAAATAATTTTGTAAATCGCACTGCCAGAATAACAAAATAATATGGTCATATTTGACAAATAAATTCTTTGTAACAGTAACAATAATATTTTAGGAAATGATATGCTAAAATTTATTCATTCAAATATACCAAATATGGTTTTTCAGGCATAATTTAGTGTTTACCTAATTTTAATAAATGCACTTTATAAAAAGAATCTAAATGTCATTGCAAGTTGGTTCTATTATTTAGAATAATTTTAATGTTAAACTAGTTTAAATTTATCACTAATAAAGAAAATGCATTAGGCGTCTATAAAATATTTTAAACCTAGGTACATGTAGATTTTGTTGATACAAGTTTTTCAATTACTATATCCCCATTTTTTTCATTAAATTATATGGTTGCTTATTTTTATAAATTTCTGTTTTTAATATTAACTAAGTTTCTTTTGCAAATTCTGAACTGTCTCTGTGACAAGAATTTGAAAAGGCATGGATTACATTGTAGAAATTCCCCAAGCTTTAACTTATTAGAAGGATTAAAATAAGTTGCTGCTTTATTTTAATAGAAACTCTAGAATTTTTTGATGGCAAAAAATTATAGAACAATTTGCACACCACTTCTTCACCCTATTTTCTTTGCCTGCTGTAGTTTCTCTCCCTGAATAGAATGCCATTCCAGTTATTCAAAGTAAGCATTCTGAAATGAAATAATTATTTCAATCTTATTCTGTGATCACTTGTATCACTTGACTTCCCATTGTTCATCAGTTTGCTCCAGCCGCACCAGTAACATCTCTATACATCCCTGTCGCATACCAGTGTAGCCCAAGGGCATCTGCTTGCTCCAGGAACATGAAAGGACAAGAACACAAACCATTCATTCAGGTCATAGAAATGAGGTCTAATTGTTACTCTTTTGGCATAGAAAATACGGCACAGGTAGACTGCCAGGCTCTGCCATGTTGGTAGGATACTGTTGGTAGTAAGTAAGCTCTCATTTACTGATGAACCGCAGCAATGGGGGAGAGATTGGCTTTTCTCTTGGATGGAGCTCTGATGAGCTGTGAAGTTCAGGTGTTTAAAACGGCTGCCCTCATGGTACAGGTGTTTCTCTAGTTTCTTGTGAGGCTCTATTGGGATGACGGGCCAGGGGTAGGATGTGCCTTCCCTTCTGGATGCCTCATGATTAGCTGAGCACAGGGAGAGCTGATAGCAGCTCTGCCCCTTGTATCTGTTTCTCTGGGTCAATCACACCTGGGCTTGAAATAGGCTTTGCTGTAGGGTAGATCTCCGATGAGCAGGGCTTGAGATTGGTCTTTCTCTTGGGTAGAGCTCTGATGAGCTGTGGAGTCGGATATTGAAAATGGCTGACCTTATCGAGTGAGAGTTCCTCTGGCTTTTTGTGAGGCTCTATTGAGATGATGGACCAGGGCTAGGACCTGCCTTTTCTCCTGGATGCCTCATGATCAGCTGAACACTGGGAGAGCCAGTAGCAACCCTACCCCATGTATCTGTCTTTGAATCAAGCATATCTGAGCTTGAAAATAGGCTTTGCTGTAGGATAGGTCTCTGACGAGCAGGGTTTAAGATCAGCTTTTCTCTTAGGTAGAGCTCTGAAAAGCTGTGTAGTCAGCCTCAGTGATATCAAATTAGAATTATCATTATAGAATGATTCTATGATTAAACTAGAATTATGTTGCAAAATCCTAGTCAATGTTGGACAGTGAACCCCACAGTATATGTCTGTGTATTCTTAATTTCACAAGCATAAAAATACATTTTATAGGTTTTAATTATTCATGACAGCAGTCTATTTCAAGCCCAGAGCCTCAAAAAAAAAAAAAAGCCAGAGGAACCCCATACAATGAGAGCCGCCATTTTCAACATCTGGACTCCACAGCTCATCAGAGCTCAACCCAGCAGAACAGCTAATCACAAGCCCTGCTTGTCAGAGTCCCACCATACTGCAGTCTATTTCAAGCCTAGCCCAGGTATGTCTGATCCAGACACATACACGGGGCAGAGCTGCTGCCGGCTCTGCTCTCCCTGTGCCCAGCTGATCATGAGGCACCCAGGAGGGATGGCAGGTTCTAACCTTGGCCCGCCATCACAGCAGAGCCTCACAAGATGCCAGAGGAACCCCACACCATGACTGCTGTCATTTCCAACATTTGGACTCCAGAGCTCATCAGAGCTCCACCCAAGAGATAAGCCAATCTCTCCCTCTTATATTTCATCAATAAATATAAGCACATGTTCTTCTGCAGGAAACTACATTCTTGTCTGAGACTAGCTGTACTTTAGAATAATATCAACTTTATAACTAAAAGAATGCAATTACTTTAAATTTGTATATATCCAAATTTTATGTGAACTATTTTATTCTAATATTGCAGTGCATAGGTATAATCTTCACATTACAAGTTCACGACAAATGCTCTTTATTCAAGTTAAGGGAAACATTTTGTTTGCACAAATTTTTTGACTTTTCACCCCTACTTCTTTAAAAATTATATTTAATGTTTTGGAACATCAGACATTATGAGTTATCTGTGTACCAGATATCCTTATAGCTAATATTCTATGTATCAACTATCAAATGTTAAAGCTTATAAGATTTTATTATTTCTTATTTTGAATAAAATCAAACTAATGAAAATCATAGAAAAAATAGAAACAAAACTGTAATATGTTTTATTTAAATTCAGTCTACTATTGGAAAAATTGTACCAAATTTTGTAAGTAGCAAGGGTTCTGGTTTTTATCCAGTAGAGGAAAATGGAAAAATAATGACAGTGCTTTCTACATGTTTGAGTTTGGTCCTGGCACATCATTCAAGTAAAGAGGATGCTGTTGTAAGATTCAGGGGTTGCTATCCAGAATGAAATAAACCCCAGGGCAATGCCAGGAATTGGCATCCAAATACCAAACCATACCAGAAGTGACCCATGGGAAGCATCAGATATGCCCCCAAAAATGTAAGTAGCTTTAACACAATTTTATAATATGGTGTTATTTTATTGTTGTTATTTTATTTTGAAGTAAATTTTAGCTAATTGATGCTAAATAATAGAAGAAAATTTTCATTTAATCTCTAGAACCTTTCAAAGTTTGGGTTTTATTATCAATAATGCAATTATAAAAACTAAAAATATAGACATTAACATTGGTTTAATACTATTATCCAAACCTGAAATACTAAGTTTTTTTATTTTTATTTTGGCACCATAACTGATAGTGCTCAGAGCTTACTCCTGGCTCTGTGCTTAGAGAATACTCCTATAGGGACTTGAGGAACTGCATGTGGTGATGCAGTCGATCCCAGATAGGTCAAGTGCAAGATCAACATCCTACCAGCTGTAAATACATTCTTTGAAGACCTTTCAAATGAAACATAAGGGTTATTTTGAGATTTCTCTTTGAGATATTAACTAACTAGATATTATATATTGAAGTTAGATAACAATTTCCATGAAGATAATGCCCTTGTGTTGAGTTTTAATTATTTTGCACACATTAATTGCAATCCTTAAATAGTATACCCAATTGTTAGAGGGTCCTTAAATAAACAATTAAATAAATCAGTGTTCCCTCTGATTTTAATTGAAAATTGTTTCAGTCCAGGAAAATACAGTAGCACTATTAAGATAAATTTATAAATTTGAAAAATATATTAATACCATAGAAAAACAAGTTGACCAAGCTTGTATGGAAAAGAATAAGAAAAACCAAGTTTTTCTTATGTAGAAAAATCCATCTTAATCCATCCTTTTGTACTTTTCACTCCAAGCATTTCATGGAAAAAAAATCTCAAAAGAATGATGAGCAATCTTATATTTTAGTTAAATCATCCAGATGTTGTGTCTTAGAACTTCCCCCACTAATCAGAAGAACAGTTGGTTGGTTGTATGCTGGCAAAATAAAAAAATAAAGGATGAGGTTTTCTTTTTTAATTAGATAAATGGTCCCAAGTCAGCTATTTTTCCAGAGTCACAACTCTTCCAACAAGAATATGCTTCTTCTAAACTGGCTCATTCTGCGAAAATCTATTTTAGCCTATTTCATATTTGGTTCTTTGCCACAAACACAAACTGTTCTGTGGTCAGTGTGTTAAAACAATGATCCAAAAAACAGTCTGTACAAAACATCAGTTTTAACCCAAAATATATTTTTTTGTTTCAAAACTACCAACCCGTGGTTTGAATTTACTGCAATAATCTTTGAAAATGCTATTCCTTTTTATGCTATAGTTTGCTAATTTTTGAAATTTATGTATTAATTTATATTTTATTTATTCATTTCTTTTTTTCATGAGATATAAAAGTTACAATTTTGTTCATGATCCCATGATCGGTTTCAATCGTACAACATTCCAACACTCATTCCTTCACTACTGTACCTTGTCTATCACCAGTGTTCCCAGTGTAAAAATGAGTCTTGCCTCTTAAATAATTATAACTTAAGAGTTGTATTTATTTAAAAAACTGTCCTTAAATACCTAATATATTAGCCAGTAAAAGAAAATCTCACTACATATACGAAAGTGTCATTCAGAATTACAAATAGCAAGTGTATAAAAACATTCCAGACTATTGTACCTATACAAAGATACTGTGGTTTATGTGCATGATCAAGTATATTAATCAACAGTGTTCCAGTTTGCTTACTAAGTTAGAATATTACTTTTATCAAATGGAAGCTATTTGTTATACTCATTAGTAGAATATTTATCATTAATTACTGAAATACAGTCATGCATCAAATTCTGTTTCAGGGGCTAGAGAGACAGTACAGGAGATAAGACAAATTAGACGGAAAAGTAACAGAAGCCCACTATGCTCAGTAAACAAAAGCATTAGCATAGAAGGCTCAACTAGCAACATAGCACGGTAAACCTTCAGACAGGACTTAATGACCTCATGGTGAGCTATGACAATTTTCACAAAATTTCTTTTACTGAGGGTTTTATTATTTTTTAATTTTTTTATTATACCACCATGAGACATACAATTACAGAGGTGTTCATAATTGGTTCTTGGTAATACAGTATTCCACCACCCATCCCTCCACCAGTGACCCATTTCCACCACCAACGTACCTCACCCCCTCCCACCCACCCCCAGGCTGCCTCAATAGCAGGTAGCCCCGTTCCCTCTCTTTCTCTCTCTCTATCTCTTTCTCTCTGTCTTTGCATCTCTCTCCCCTCATCTTTTCACATTGTGGCTAGCCCTGCAGATATTTAGGTTTATCACTTAAGTCTCTTTGTGTATATTCAATGGTGAGTTTAGATCTGCCATTACCGTTTCCCACACTTAGGAAAACACTGGTATCTATATCCTAATAATGAATGCAGTCATTCTATATCTGTCCTTTTCCTTCTGACTAATTTCACTCAGCATGATAGTCTCCATGTCCATCCATTTGCAGGTAAATTTCATCATTTCATTTCTTCTGACAGCTGCATAGTATTCCATAGTGTAGATGAACCACAGTTTCTTTAGCCAGTCCTCTGTTCTCGGGCATTTAGGTTGTTTCCAGATTCTAGCTATTGTGAATAGCACAGAGATGAATAAAGAAGTACAGATAGTGTTTCTGCTATGCGTTTTCCGGTCTCTCAGGCATATTCCCAGGAGTGCTATTGCTGGATCAAATGGGAGCTCAATATCTAGTTTTCGGAGGAATGCCCATATTGTTTTCCAAAAGGGCTGGACCAGCTGGCACTCCCACCAACAGTGGATGAGAGTCCCTTTTTCCCCACATCCATGCCAGCACCAGTTGTTCTTGCTCTTTTGGATGTGTGCCAGTCTCTGTGGTGTGAGATGGTACCTCATTGTTGTTTTGATTTGCATCTCCCTGATGATTAAAGATGAAGAGCACTTTTCATATGCCTTTTGGCCATTCGAATTTCTTCTTTTTTTGGAAGCTTCTGTTCATTTCTTCTCCCCATTTTTTGATGGGGTTGACTGTTTTTTTCTTGTGAAGTGCTACCAGTGCCTGATATATCCTGGATATTAACCCCTTGTCAGATGGGTATTGGGTGAATATCCTTTCCCACTCTGTGGATTGTCTTTGTATCTTGGTCACCGTTCTTTTGAGGTGCAGAAGCTATTCAATTTTATATAATCCCATTTGTTTATCAGTGCTTCCACTTGCTTGGTCAGTGGTGTGTCGTCTTTAAAGATACTTTTAGGTTCGATGTCGTAGAGCGTTTCTCCTGTGTTTTCTTCAATGTACCTTATAGATTCATGTCTGATGTTGAGATCTAGAATCCATTTTGATGACTTTTGTGCATGGCATTAAAAGGAGGTCTAAGTTCATTTTTTTACACGTAGCTGCCCAGTTTTTCCAGCACCATTTGTTGAAGATGCTTTCTTTGCTCCACTTAATATTTTTTTGCCCCTTTATTGAAGATTAAGTGATTGTATGTTTTAGAGTGTGTTTCAGGATATTCGGTTCTATTCCATAGGTCTACGGGTCTGTCTCTATACCAATACCACACTGTCTTAATTACAACTGCTCTGTAGTAGAGCTTGAGGTTGGGGAAAGTGATACCTCCCATCTTATTTTTCCCAAGGATTGCTTTAGCTATTCATGGGGTTTATTATTCCATACAAATTTCAGGAGTGTTTGTTCAATTTCTTTGAAGAACATCATGGGGTATCTTTATAGGGACCGCGTTGAAACTGTATAAAGCTCTAGGGAGTATTACCATTTTGATAATGTTAATCCTTCCAATCCATGAGAAGGGAATGTGTCTCTCCATTTCCTCAGGTCCTCTTTTATTTCCTGAAGTAATGTTTTGTAGTTTTCTTTGTAGAGATCCTTTACATTCTTTGTCAAACTGATTCCTAGGTATTTGATTTTCTGCGGTGCAATTGTGAATGGGATAGTTTCTTTAATGTCCCTTTCTTCTCTTTCGCTGTTTGCATATAGGAAGGCCATTGACTTTTGGGTATTGATTTTGTACCCTGCCACTCTTATTTCCACTAACCATTTAGTTTTAATAGAAAATATAAAAGAAATACTGTGTATCTGATAAAGTGGAAAGTTTGGTGATGTTGGGAAAAATAGGGACAATAGTGGAAGGAAAGTTACCTATCTTCCACTGTTGGAATTGGTGTTGGAATATTGAATGTCTGTAACAAATGCATGCTAACAACTTTGTAAACCATGGTGTTTAAGTAAAAGAAAAAATTGAAATAAAATTTATTTTTGAAAAGTTTTAAATCTAGGTATTAACATGCAAAATGAACCTAGGTCAGTTTATTTTAATTTATAATTTGTTATGTTATTTATATTATTTTATGTTATGTTATTCATTATGTTATTTATATTATTTTAATGCCATATAGATAATATACTTTAAACTTTAATATAAACTAGCCCTAACTCCAAATATATACTATTTTATTTACAAAGAAAACTTTATTGGTTCAGTTATGATATCTTTCAGTTATGTATATATGCCTGTTTTTTT